>OZ007503.1:5651560-5952778 GCA_963931805.1 Microdon myrmicae | reverse complement strand
CAGATATTGTTTGTAATTCGTTTTCATTTATTTTAACTTATTTATCTTTGCAGATTTTGTCATACAGTGTTCCATAAGGTTACTTATAAGTTACGCACAATCAAGATGCTTCGGTTATCGCCATACGCATATATTTTTCGTTGGCATTGAATGACATCAGTCTTGGTCCACGAGTAATTTAGTAATTAATTCTTGTTCTTTACCTCATATTTGGGTTTCCTCTATCCGTTTACGTGTGTCTCTACCCGTAACATGTATCGCGTATACATAACGGCAACTATGACTACAATTGACCGTGGTGCGGTAATTACAACCCGTTCCCTGCGGTCCAGTTTTATTCAAAAGCGACTACACCCACTAGACGCGGCCCGAAGAGATTGACGTTCTTTCACAATCTGTATCCCGCTTGGGAATCAACCCCGGCTCTTCACTCTCGACGCTTTGCACTCCTCGACGAATGATATTGACGGTATTGACCGGGGGCGGTGGCGGTTAAATACCGACTCAGTAATGGGTAATGTTAAAGATGATGCGCACACGATGGTGGCTGGGTAGTGAGTAATGAAATGGAAAAGATTTCATAGCAGAAATAAACTTGCCGCCACTTCAGGGGAATTTCGGGAGGAGTTGCTATGCTCGCATAAGAACTCAGTTCCAGCGAATCCTCGCCGTAGGAGCTGAGTTGGATTCGTTGGTTATGTATACCGGGAAATTGAAATTGCTTGTGTGCAAGCAAGGAATATGGTTTAGGTAAGATACTAACCGAAGTAATTTCGGAGAAATGTATGCGGCTTGGTATAGTTGGCGGGGACGGCTAATGTTCGTTGTAGATTTGAATATGCGTTTTATTGCGTCATTTGAATTTCGGGGAAATTTGGATTGCTTGGTCGCAAAGAGAGAATATTAATAAAGTAGAGTATCGACCGAAGCAATTTTGGGAAAATGTATGTGGGGTGATGTAATTGTGGGAGATGGTCGGTATTCCATTGTAGGTTGGAATATGCGTTTTATTATGGCTTATGGATTTCCGGGGAAATTGAGATTGCTTGGTCGCAAGGAGGGAATGTGAATTCAGTAAAGGATCGACCGAAGCTATTTTGGGAAAATGAATGCGAGGATGATTAGAATATATTCTGTTGAATTATATTCTGTTGAAGGTTTGGAATGTGTTTTATTGCAGGGTTTGGGATCTATGGTATTAAGGATTTTGCATGGGGAGTTGTGTTACAGGTTAAGGTAAGGTGACGCGCTGTTATCGGTCAAGATTGCTTGTGTTGTATTCCAGAATACTACCCTTATTAAATTTAACACTGAATCTCCTAACACATCCTTAAAAACTTCACTTAACATATATTACATTCTCACTTAATACATACCATTCATAAACATTCACAATATTACCAGTTACAGCACACTTAATAACCTGCACCTTTTTATTTATTGAAAACATAGCAACTTGGATTTTCGTCCGAATTGAATGTGAAAAGTCAGAGAGAAAAAAATAGAATAGAAAAAAAGTTCAGTTGATATTTGTCAGCCGTAAAGAAAGGTTGAGAATGATTTGTTATGGAGCAGCTAGCGTCGCAATAACATATTCAGTTTATTAATTATTAACTTTAAATAATTGTTTGTTATTGTTGTTTAAATAATAATTAGCGCTAAAGCAGATTTCGGCTTGATTGACTTTGTAAATAAACAGAATAGTCGCAATTGGGAAATCTTAAAAGCCAGTTGTACGTGAATTATAAGTGAGTTGTTTTTGGAAAATCATAACAGTCAATCAAAAAAAAAAATAAAAAGTCCACGCTCTTCCCTCATACCGAGGAAGCACGGCGTCCGGACTTCAACACTTGGCATTGTGGGTTGGTTCTCTACGTGGTGTAGAGAACCCCCACAATTCCACTTACCATAGTATGAATACATAGGCGCGCATTTCAAAAATATTTATGTGAGATACGCTTCGCTTCAACTACCGTTCGATTTTAATTATCGAGTAAAAAAGTAAGTTTTGTTATTATGACATATTTTTTTCTAATTTATTTTCGATTTGATGGTTTCGGGAATACATTCTACATATAATAAGTCATTGAAAAATGAAACACAAATGTATCTTTTGGTCGGTTGAGATGAGAACCTGCGCTTAAGTAATTGTTAGACTATGCGGTCTGATGCTTTATTTTTCAATTTTCCTTTTGGTGCTCTATACTACGGAATTGCGTGTTGGTATCATGTCCGTTTTAGTCTTCAGAACGGTATTGTACGGCGATGCACTATTATCGTGCAAAATCCACGCGTTGTTAGTCCAAAAAGTTTGTCTTTTTAAACGAACAGCTTCACCAACTGTCTCAAAATGTCCAAATTATACTCGTTGTCCGCAGTCTATCTGTTCATGATCTACAAAACCGTCGTAATCAATGGAAATCATAAACATCGCTTTCTTTATTGAAAAAGAATTTCTTTAGGCTAGATATGCCATTCACTCGCTTGATATCTAAATTACGTGTTGTAATCATAAACGGACGTCTTGCATCCGGTATTGATGCGTTTGATGAATGTTGAATCGATTATACGTTAGAATTCATGTCTTTTGCGATCTCAACGCGGTTCTGTTTTAGCAGGAAATTTCGTTTTATCGGCACCAACTTTGCTGCCAATCTTAAGCAAATCTATAAACAATGTTCAAGTTCTTTACTAGCACAACGATGGTTAATTTGTGCTTATTATCGAATATTTCTTCTCGTTTATCGATGCTTTTATTGATTTTCAATTTCAAGTTTCCTTCGTTCTCCATTGTCGGTGGACTTTCTAACATTTTGGAACCTTTCGTGCCACTGACCTGTTTTTTTTTAGAGTATTGATTTCCATTTCCACATTTAAAAAGGTACTCAACCATTTTATTTGTTTTTAAAGCAAAATTTAATATAAACTTATTGTTGCAAATTTAATTCTATTTTTTAAATTGTAAAAAAATCGAAAAGACGCACAACAGGAGCTATGGATAACAATGACACACTTAAGGAGATCATTAGTGACAGGTGTGCCAACCTAAGAACAGAACTCAATTCGGTTGACTGAGAGTGTTACACAACGGTAGTTCTTGTAACTTTTTATCAAGGTGTTTTAGTTGGGGAAAGTGTACAACACCATGGATGCAGAAGGTATGCACTAGGAACACTACATACATGATTCTATACAATATAATTCATGAATAAATTTAAATATATATATTTAAAAACTTCCGTTTTCTGTTCAAATTACTCCTCGTGTACAATTACCTCAATGTTGGAAAATCCCTGTGAGTCCAAAAGTTTCCGGTTATGTTGTCCTATGATTTCACAACAATTAACTTGTTCTCAATAATGTATTCGTTTTGTAAGTTTTACATGTTTTAGTGAAGCGGAGAATAAAAAATAATATAAATAATAGTTTGGGGTTTTTTAATTTTTATTTTGAAAAATATACAATTTACATCAGTATAAAAAAACACAACCTAACTAGGTCTCGTTGTAAAAATGACTAGTCCATTAAATAAGTAGCTTAATATAAAGTTATAAACTTTTACATTTCGTCCTTAAGAGTAAGTTCATTTAAATATATAAAACATGAAATACTTTTCATTGTTGTATACATTATATCTAAGTATGTACATTCTTCTACCAAATATAAGGTACATGTTGTTTGTTCTTTGGCTTTAAGGCATCTACCCCTATACGGAAGTATTGTCCAAACAAGGGTGTTGTATTCCAGAATACTACCCTTATTCGCTTTAACACTAACTCATGTCCTTTCAAACACTACCCTTAAAACTACATCCTCACATATCTTACATTCTCAGTTACTACAATTCATAAATAAACAGACACAATATTCTATATCCAGTCACTTACAGCACATTTCATAAATAAACAGACACAATATTCTATATCCAGTCACTTACAGCACATTTCATAAATATGCCCCTTTTCATAACAAGCACATTTTTCACTTCAAAGCATGGCCACTTTGATTTTCGTTCAAAGTTTATTCAAAATTCTAAGTCACAGAGACTTCTAGATTGTTTTGTTCAGTTTATACGGCACAGTCAGTTAGAACAAAATGTTCTATATAAACAAGTAAATTTATATGAAAAAAGTAGAAAGAAGAGAGCTCAGCTTGAGATAGCTGAGTTCAATAAAATAAAAATAAAACAAAAAATCATTTAAATAAAGAAAACTTTAATTCTTTAATTATTATAATAACTCCCACCCTCTTCCCTCGAAAGAGGAAGCACGGCGTTGGAGCCGTAACAAGGGTTTTCACTAGCTCCCCATACATTATAAATTCTTTCTTTTTTGTAACGAGGTATGATTTAATTTATTTTCTGACGATTAAACAATTTTGATAAAGGGGTGACTTAAAATCAGTGGGAGGATTGATAAAGATATTCATTTTGAATGGTTATTTTAAGTTATGGGAATAACTAACATCGTTACTGGATAAATAAAATTAACACAAAAAAGGGGCAGTTAAGAGGTTACCTACAGGCATAATATATTATTTAAAGAAATGGAGATATGCGCAGATTATCTATTTTCTATAGTACAGCATTTATTCGGTATGTCGATGCACAATTCATTTCAGTAAAATTATGGCAAATACAAGATCGTTTAAAGTGATTGCGCTGAAACTATAATTTAAAATGAAGTCTCTAGATATTAAGTGAAGGCTTTGTGAATTTGTTTAATTGAAGAATGAATCACAAATTGTTGCATGAGTTAGAAACTGTGGTTTTCCAAAATCAAAGAAGAGGTAGAATATATTATTGTTGGTAGTGGTAAAACTAATTTTTTTTTCTTGGTTTCTGTTGCGGACAACATATTATATAGTAATTTAAAATGACATATTCATAAAATCAACTGAATAACGAGCTTAGCAGATATTCAATAAATATAAAAATTAGGATAAATGGACGCACTGACGTAACTAATGCAGTTCCGTTATTATAGATCGTACTCAGAACTTTCCAGTTTAGAGGACAGTAGCTAATGGAATTATAACTTAGAATACCAAAGAGGCTATTGCATATAATAATTGTTTCGTTTGTTGCAACAACTACCGAAATGAGTGGAAAATGCAAATGCCCATGCCTAGGTATTTTTGACGATTTTATTTTTTTTTTTCGAATCTGGCAATTGTTCCCAGCCTGACGCACTTTGGTTTGAAAAGATATTGCTACATTATTATCCTTCACATTACTTACCTGACTCTATTCCATTTGATATCATTATCACATAAAAAATCTATCGTCGCCCATTCCTTTAGAAAATAAGTAGTCAGTAAATCGCATTTTAAGTCACGAGTTACTGTTGATTTTTAATTAAAAAAAATACATTACAACGCCAATCTGAACGTGATTAAAGTCTGTCAGTGTAAAAAAAAAGTATCTGTCTCACCAAGGTAAGCACTGATTTGTTTTAATAACGGATGCGAGGCCGAGTATATCTAAGAATGGGGAAAATCACATGTTGTTATTTATATTATGCATGCACTGAGGGGTATTGTTGGAGATGGTAATGCTTACACACACACACACAAACACTGGCCCCTGTTTGGACCAGTATACTGACGACGAAGGAAGCGAGGAATGTAAATATACAACATTTATAAGGGTGCCAAGGAGTTTTACCATCCGAAAGGAAAGATTGTAGCATTTATATCGAGTATAAATAGACATCGATACTCTTGTTCCTATTACATAAAGTCACGTGACCTAAGCGGACTGTTACCTCCGTGAACTAAGTGATATACTTATATCTCACCTTGTTATAAAGCACGATATAATTATCAGTGTAGTACTTTAAGGCATATGAATAAATACTGAGCTATTTGTCCAATGCCATGTGGCGTAATCATGCCACGAAAATGGAGCTTATTGATTTGTATCTAGAAATGATATGAACGCACCTACCCTTACATTAAACGAATGCACCTACCAAGATATAAATAATTCTATTACCCCGGCAAATTGACTTTCACAACAACTCAAGCTGAATAACTAATTTTAAAATTAAAGCACATATACGACGCAACCGACTGAAACTACACAGGGCACCTGCAACTATAAACTATAATGGCTTGCCGCTGGTAGTAGAATCAATATCCTTGTAATTCAATGTTGAATTAATTTTTTTTTGTTTTTGCTTTCGAATCTGGAATTACATAAAACTCTCTCCATGTCCTAGTTCTACACAGCTGCATTATGGATCGTTCGACATTTTACTAGCTGTTCACAGTCATTTTTGTGAATACAAGTCATCGGGAGTTCCCTGTGCTCGTTGAGAACGCTTGAAAAGATATTTAATTTCGTAGAAAACTCCATCAGCCTATTCCATGGTGTTATTGTTATCGTTAGCCTACGGCGCACCACTTTCGTAGTTTTGCCCTAATTTCAAATCCCCCAACTCCTCGCATTCCACCCACGCACAGAAGTCTGCCGGGAGGCTAAATGGAATTATGAATGACTATCGGGGGGGCTGGGAAGTATAAAGGAGTCCATATGGTATCTAAACAGATCCACGAGTGTATATGGTATATATACACAAATATTATATATATTGTTTGTTTATAACTCTAAGTAGTCCGCGTGTAAACCAATAAAACTTTGTCGTAGGAGACAGAACCACAAAAAGGTAGAAGTAAACTTGAAGGCAGCTTTATTAATTGATGTATTGATTGACAATTATTGACCGATGGTGTTTATTTGATGAATGTTGATTGTAGATGATTGTAACGAGCCCGTTGAAGGTTGATTGCAGACTGACGAATTGGCATAACTGCCAATTCAAAAAGCGACGCTATGACATCATCGTGGTGACAATGATGGCCAATTGGTGCCAGCTGCTGCGCAACTGGTATATATGCGAATGTACTAGATTTCTCCAGTACATTCCAGCACACTTAATTGCCAATCCGCAACATTTCGCCCGCCTTCGCCAATCAGTGGCCAATCATTTTGTTCCAGGGGACGGTGGCTAGGGGCCGGGAATGTGCGGTCTGCTGGTGACGGTTGGTCTTGGTCGGCTGTCCACTTTCACGTGGATGATCGGTTGAGGGGGGGGGGGCGCCCACCCTGAGGAGCGCTGGAGGCTTGAGCGTCTGGGGTGGCCCGTATGATCGATGGCGACAGGAACATCTTTCCCATCGCTGATGTCCGTTGCCTTTTGTGGTCGCGGGACCGGCCAGTTGATCTGTGTTAGAGTTGTAAGGTCGCAACCCACGATCAATGACCACGTGATAACTGGTGATGGGTCTCGCTATGTCGAGACCGGTGGTGGTGCCATGTACTGCACACGTTGGCGCCCGCCTGGAGTGGGTGGCCGGCGGGATGCGACCGTTGGGGGTGTGTGCTGTAACGTGGAGTCGGGTGCGGTGTCTACCCTGGCACTGTCCGCGTGTCCTTTCGTAGTGGCAGTCACGGGCCAAGTGCCTCCCGGGGTCGTCGCAATGCACCCTCTGCGTATGCACAGAGGGGCGTGCTTTATTGCTGGAGTTCGAGAGACCGCTGGTTGCTGGGGAGCGCCACCCGCCAAGCGGGGCATTGCGCGCTCCTGGTCCTGTTGTGGTGGCTACGGGTGGTAGCGGTTGGCCTGGGTAGCTTTGGACCTGGGCAGGAGCTTGACCACGTGGTGTCCCGGGTGCGGTGGGATGCCTTGAAGTGTTCGAGTGGGTAAGCTCCTGGTTCCTCGATTGCCTCTTGCCCCTGCAATGTTTCAGCGGGCGGGGGGTATGTCTTGTAGTTGGGTCGCGCAGGTGATCGGTGGCTGGTAGTTGCATTAGCCTTGTAGGCGGCCCCTGGGGCCGCCGGCGGCGAGACGTCCTTGGGGTTCTCCGATGCAAGCCGCGGCCGTCAGTCGGAAGTTCGACCAGTTCCTCTGGGTCGGGGTTGTAAATTCGGAACCCACGAGGAATGGCCATATGATGGCTGGTGACAGGCCTTGTCACATTTGCGCCGGATGATGTGGTGGGTGCTGAGCCACCCATCCCAGTTCAGTGGCCTGCGCGACGAGCCCGGAACGTTGGTCCTTCCTTATGCCTTCGAGGATGATGTTGGGGTATATGTCTGCCCCAAGGATGATGTCCACCTTCTCGGCGGAGGCGATGTTCGGATCTGCAAGTTCCAGATCCGCCACGAACGAGAGATCCCTTGTCGTTGATTGTGGTGGTGGTGTATACACTGAGAGCCCTGACAGGATGAAGGGCCTTAGTGTCCATTGGCTCGAGCCGTGGAGGCGAGGAGTGATGCTGGTGGCGGCCTGAGTCCTGGTGGCAAGGCCACGAGTGCCCCCAACACCGTAGGTGGGGACGGGTGATGCTTGGCGTCGGAGGTGCAACCCTCCGGCGAGTGATGTTGAAATGAAGGTGCCACTGGAGCAGGGGTCCAGCAGAGGGGGGCGGATCCTTTGGCTCGTTGCGGCGGTGTGTTGTCCCGTCGATGGCGGTAGACCGGACATGCAGCAGGGTGTGATGTCTCCGCAGGCATCGACGGCACGTCTTGTTGGAGTGGCAGTCGCGCAGGCGGTGGCGACCCAAGCAGTTGGTGCACAGGTTTCTTTTGTGAGCGAAGGACTTCCGACGGCCAGGTGTGAGTGATCGAAAGCCCTGGCAACCGTAGATCGTGTGTGCGGCCCTGCAGAATGTGCAAGGGCCCTGTTGCCTTATGGGTGCCGGCGATGTTTCGTGCATCGGGACACGGGGCTGGCTAGTCATCGGGCTAGCTACTGTTGCTGGAACAGTCGAAGGCGGTTTTGTGGGGGGCATTGGCGTTGGTTCTGGCACGGGTCCTAAGTGCGCCGTGCCCACTGCTTTCTCTGGAGTCCGTGTGAAGGTAGCCAGTTCCTCTGGGTCGGAGTTGTAAGCTCGCAACCCACGAGGAACGGCCATGTCATGTTGTGCCCCTCAATGCGTGCGCGGCATCGTCTTCTGTGAGGGCTTCGGTACTGGGTCGATCATCGGGACCTTGGGTAGGTTGGGCTTTGGGCAGACGGCAGTTTGGTCGGCGGCCTGCTAATTCACTGTTCTGGGGTGCGGTTCCTTTTCCGCTGGCTTAATGCCGACCGCTGGCAGCTGCACTGGGGGCAGCTCGCTAGGGCGGATGCGATTGGTGCTGTTGACCATGGTTGGGGGGCTGACTTGAGCGCGTACTGACCCGCCAGGAGCTTCGTCTGTCCCTCCAGGTATATTTCTTTGGTTTCGCCGAAACAATCCTCCGCGAAGTATGCGTCTTGTAGATGGACCGGTGTCGCCGTGACGAAGATGTCGTGGTGCCGCTTGGAGAAGGCTTCCCATTCGGCGCGGAGTGCATGTTTGGTTGCCTCGATTTCTGTCGGACTTGGTTGTCCTTTTTCCTGTATGTTGAGGAAAGTGCCAGAGATGGTGGCCTGTGACGCGAACTGAGCGGCGATGAGATCCCCAATCGTGGTCGGTTGTTGTATTGGAGCAGCTGTCAAAGACACGTTGGTTTGAACTATCGTTGTAGAAAGTTCGTCATCCTGCTTTCGTTTTGCATCAACAGTGGTTTCCGTTGAACTTTTCTCCAACAAATCACCTAGCGTTTGATTTGTAATGATCATCTGGCGGCCGCTGTCCTCCGATCCACGACTTAAGGAATCCTTGAAACTGTCATCTTCTTTTATACATGTCCTTACATTTGTACACGACTCAGGTTGGTGATGAACCGATGTATGATCTCTGCCGACCGAGGAATGTCGTCGGTCGAGATCTTTGGTGTTCCGCCGATTGAGGAATGTCATCGGGGAACCGTTGTCAAAGTTGTCGCCGTCGCCGCCGCCACCACTGCCGTTACTATTGTCGGCTCCGTTGCGCATAGTGTAGTGAGAAAACGTATGATCTCTTCCGAGCGAGGAATGTCGTCGGTCGAGATCTTTGTTGTTCCGCCGACAGAGGAATGTCGCCCGGGAACCGTTGTGTTGCCTTTTCGATGTTTTTGCCAGCATTCGCTTTTGCACTGGGCGCAGCTTCGGTAGATCGGTTTCCCCCTTTACTATAGAGTGATCGGGCCGGGGATTCGTTCTTTCGGCTGGTTGTAGCGGTGCGGCATCTTCTTGGTGGCGTGTAGTCAGATGTTCTGCTTCTGAACCTGGAGCAACTCCACTAACGTTGCTTTCACCCTTGGCAACCACAGTCTTCAGTTCTCCAGTTTCCAACCCATCAGATCTTTGTCCAGTTGCACCCGACTCCTTCGCCTGTTTCATTTCCTTACTGTCGAGAAGACTTGAAGTTGAGTCGTTAGCTTGTAAAATGAGATCCCATGCAATCCCATCTAACAGGATCGGAGTAATTTCGGCACTGTTAAGCAACTCATGGCACGGGTTGTCTACCAAAGCTTCTTTGTCATTGTTATCATTAAATCCAGCAAACACTGCACCTGGTCTCTCTCGGCTGCCGTCTAGTACATCGGAAAATTCGAATTTGTCTTTTGCCTTTTGGCATTCGTCGGAATCAAATATTAAATTTAAACCTAACTCATGGATAGCACTGGCGTTTAAGCGTCGTTTTATATGACTTACTTGGCTTGTGGGAGTGGAACACTTCGCTGAGAAGTCAACTGCAATGTTTTGGGAATTCTTCTTGGCCATAGCTGTATCGACTGTTCCCTTTTTCACTGTTAATAAACCGGGTTCGTCGGTACCGTCAACCGGTTCTAATGTGTTGTTTAGATCAATGTTGATGTCCTCATTAAGAAGGGATGTTTCACAGTCGTAATTTCAGTCGTCATTGATTTGTGTCGAGTCAGGTTGCAGTGTCTATGTGCCGCGAACTGTCCGGCGATGATGTTAATCCAATGAAGCACTGGATCCGCTTCGAAGGACCAGAAAATGTTTGTTTATAACTCTAAGTAGCCCGCGTGTAGACCAATAAAACTTTGTCGTAGGAGACAGAACCACAAAGAGGCAGAAGTGAACTTGAAGCCAACTTTATTAATTGATGTATTGATTGACAATTATTGACCGATGGTGTTTATTTGATGAATGTTGGTTGTAGATGATTGTAACGAGCCCGTTGAAGGTTGATTGCAGACTGACGAATTGGCATAACTGCCAATTCAAAAAGCGACGCTATGACATCATCTTGGTGACAATGATGGCCAGTTGGTGCCAGCTGCTGCGCAACTGGTATACATGCGAATGTACTAGATTTCTCCAGTACATTTCAGCACATTTAATTGCCAATCCGCAACAATATCTGTATACATATATATATATGTATATATGTATATATATATATATATATATATATATATATATATACATATATATATATATACTATATATACTATAATACATGTTTTTTATGTTACATAAAACCGGCTCATATGACATCGCTTCTTCGTAGACCATATATGTTACCATAAAGAAGGCACAAAGCCATACATCCGCCAAATTGTATTTTAAAATGGAAAACCTAATCTTTTGCCACACTTCGCTGTGGAACTAGACTGGAAAGAGCATGGACCGTCAGTTGTGAACATTACTCACCCTGAAATCATTTTTTTTTTTAATTAAATGAGACTTGGATGGTTGTCAAGCCCGACGCGCACAATGCAATTATCGATAATAGACAATTAACCTTTTAGCTGCCACACATTGGAAATGTATCGCGTTTTGTTTGACTTTCTATTCATTGTTATTACAATGCCAGTGAATAATATGCGTCAACTGGCGATCGAGTAAATAGATTTTGAATGCTTTAAGTGTGGTCCAACTTCTACACATGTAAAACTCTTAAATCGGACGCTTCTGTTCATCCATTGCAGATTTTAAATACACACCCCTTTGTATTAGTCTTTTATGCAGAGCTCGAAACTCTCTTTAGATGCTTCCAACTTCACTCCAAAATAAATTATTTCATCGTAGGTGGCGATTTGAACGCCAAGTAATATGTCCAATACCAGGGGAAATCAATTAGCTACCTGTTTAGATCAACACCACCTTGGATATAAAACTGGCCTACTAGCTAAAGCATATCAATCGTTTCCCAGAGGAGGATCCTTCTTAGACATTATGCTTATTGACTGACGACTGAAACTTACAAATACTATATAATATATACAAACTTACCTTTCATGCATCCCTTCGCATACAATTCCCCGTAAGATTTCTTGCTCAACTTATAAGGAATTCCAAACCAATTTGGCACCTTCGGTGCCAGGCAGCTTCGCCTAGACGAATTCCTAATAACAAAGGATTTGGATTACATACTATGCAACCTTCCCCAGGGACCATAACCATTGCGCTGTCTATTTTTTCAGCTTCGCCATATGTATAATAAATCTCTTAACGAACACATTGGCCGGCGACCTCTTTCTTCCAGCAGCTGAAGCCAATTTCCCTAACTAGCACCAAGTGCAAACAAAGAACGCTGTTCCTCCATAGTGTTCGATAATATAGGGTTTGCATGCGTGGACGACTATTTCGTAACACCCGTTGGATTGTATAATGTAGGGTTTGCTGTAGCGTCGTGACGTTTCCGCCACAGAAAATTATTTCTTAATTATAAATTGATTACCTGGAGTTAGTTCCGTGTGGGGCGTCTATTATTTCGCCTCCCAGGCTTCCGTTATGACTCCTCTTCTTCTTCAGCGGCTTCGATAACAATGATGCTCTCAACAATTTGTCCAATTCAGAGAAAAACTCATCGAATCCACCAACTAATGCAGGCGAGATTAACCACCTGAACAGGCCGCTACCATCAATACCGCAACAAAACTCCTTACATCAAGCCCACGAATCCGGCAGCGGTGAAAAGGGAC
This sequence comes from Microdon myrmicae, assembly GCA_963931805.1. Taxonomy (NCBI): domain Eukaryota; kingdom Metazoa; phylum Arthropoda; class Insecta; order Diptera; family Syrphidae; genus Microdon; species Microdon myrmicae. The sequence continues at coordinate 5,939,970 of OZ007503.1, read as the reverse complement.
TCCACGAAGTCGACAGTGACGAAGACGTCCACAAAAATAAAACGATGAAATGAATACTTTAGTTCACATGTAATTGTGGTTATCTCTATTGAACTTTTCGTGCTTAGTTCGCAACAGAATAATTTTTTACAAAAAACTGTTTATACTTTCTTCTCAAATTTAAATTTACGGACCCACCAAACCGGAAAACTTCCTTTCTTTTCTGTTTCAACTGTGTAACCGAACGTTGTTCTCCACACAAAAAAAACCGTATTTTTCGAATGCAAAATCAAAAACAAACGGAATCGAAAATACCTCTTGCTGTTCCTTTCTCTCTGTTGAAGTCCGGCGCCGTGCTTCCTCGGATGAGGGAAGAGCGGGGACCTTTTAGTATTCCTTTATTTAATCTTCTTTCATCAATTCATGTTTTGTTTGATTTCAATTCTTGATATAAAGTTGTCCGTTTTTGAATTGAAAAATCGTTTGCTTATGTGGGCGGTTTCTATAGTTTCTTTTCTTTTATTGTGTGTTACTTTGTTTATTTTTATTACAGCTTCTCCTTTTTTTTAAATAACAAAACTCACACTAAAACTTACAATTCAATTGCTAACTCAAACAATTCTTCCACTGTAATCTCCAACTAGAACTCTCAAACTAAACTTCTTCTTCCAACAGCCAGAACTAAACTCTACTAACTTCCAATCTCAACTGAACTTTATGAACTGAATTTTTTTTCTATTCTGTTTTTTTTTCTGTGACTTTTCACATTCAATTCGGACGAAAATCCAAGTTGCTATGTTTTCAATAAATAAAAAGGTGCAGGTTATTAAGTGTGCTGTAACTGGTAATATTGTGAATGTTTATGAATGGTATGTATTAAGTGAGAATGTAATATATGTTAAGTGAAGTTTTTAAGGATGTGTTAGGAGATTCAGTGTTAAATTTAATAAGGGTAGTATTCTGGAATACAACATCCCACCCTTCTTCGAGAAAGAAAATTATCCTTGAAGAGAATAATTTTCTAGTAACTATATATTCAATTAAGATTAATTAAAAACTTGGATTTTCGTTCAATTACATTACAAAGGTTTTCAAAATTAATCTTTCATCAAAGGTTACAATAATCAAAAAGTTCTTAATACTAGAAAATTAATCTATTTACATTATATATTAACTAAATTTTTCCAATACTCAAAAAGTTCTTAACACTAGAAAAGTAGTCCAAAATAGTCTATTTACATTATATATTAACTAAATTTAAATATTTCTCCTTGGAACCTTTTCTTTTCTTATCTAAAAATCATTATTACTTATTATATTAAATATATAATATTAATATTATTGTTTCAAAATTCTCATTTCCGTATATATATTAATTCCAAAATTTCTAATATATATATTACCAATAAAATTTTCTTTCTTTCCTTTTCCGTTCGAATATATATTAATTCTAAAATTTCCAATATATATTACCTCTAAAATTTTCTTTCTTTCGTCCCCCTCATTAACTTTTTTTTTTTTTTTTTTTTTTTTTCATTTCCGTCATTTCCTACAATTGTTAGATTATTTCATATATATTGAATAATAAAACAAAGGCCATTTGTTATGTGTTTATCTTTTCCTTAAATTTATGGAAAAGTTTCCAAAACCTTTCTGGGCCTATTACTATGATGATTGAATAAAGATGATTATTACCAAAAATCTTCTTGAAAAATGATCTTAAATAATTTAAATGACGGTGTAAGCTTTTATTTTTTTGTATTTTGCATTGGAATAAATTTTTATTGTTGAAAAAAAAAGACTTGTAATGTATTTATATAGTTACTCTTTACAATACCTATTTTAGTTAAATTATTATTTTCATTTTTTATTATTTCGTGTTTGAGTAAGTGTTTGTGTTTGTTTTCGTTGTTTAAAATATTTATTGTTTTCGGCTTAGTGTTGTCATTGTCCATAGCTTTAACTGCTGTCGGAACGTCTACCTTTTCAGTCTTACTCACTGCTGATGGATCGTTTAGTTTCTCAGTCTCATTTACTGATTCGTATAGTTCTTCAGGCTTATTAGCTGTTAGAACATCTTGGTTCCCAGTCCTATTTGCTGTTTGAACTATTTCTTCAGTTATATCTGCTGTAGAAACATTTAATCCGTCAGTCTTTGCTGCTGACAAGATTTGTTCATCAGTATTAGCTGCTGAACTGACTTGGGTTTCGACTTTTATTGCAACTATTGGGTCTTCAGTCTTTAACACTGCTGAATTTTCAGTCTTTGTTGCTGAAGTGCCGTGGTTGTCTATTGGGATAGCCGGAATATTAGGGGTTTCTGTTTGTATATTTTCTGCAGGATCCGAATTTTCAGTCTTTAATACTGCTGAGTTTTCAGTCTTGGTTGCTGAAGTGTCTGCGTTGTCAATAGGGATATCTGAGATATTAGCGATTTCAGTCTTTAATACTGCTGAAAATTTCGGATTTTCAGTCTGTGTTGCTGAATTGTTTTCCAGAATGGGAGTATGAATCGGAGTCTTTATATTAGGGACAGGGTTATCTTCGTTTATATGGCTTGGTTTATAGGAGTATGTGGGCTCAGGGTAAATTTGGCTAGGAGCTTCATTAAAATGGTCGTTATCTATTTCCAAAGATCTAATGCTGTAAATAGAAAACTTTGGTCTGTCTTCCATAAATTTTGGTTGGCGTCAGGCCTCGTTTTCCGACTTTTGCACCCGAGAAAAGTGAACATTTTGTCTATCGTTTTGTCTATTGGTGGTCCTAGAATTTTCACCAAAACGATTTTCAGAGTTTGTAGGATTATTTCGGAATGGGTTACGCGTTGTTGTACCTTGTTGGTAATTTGTTGAAGCCGATCCATTCCTAGATATCTTGTATCTACACTCATTCTCTGTGTGATTATTCCGTCCACAGAAATTACATACAATGTTATATTCCCTTTTTATGGGTTGTCTATTCGGAAAAAAGTTGGATTGCATGTTCCGATAACATGTGTCCTGTGTATGCCCTGACTTACCACAGGTTTGGCAGACTATACTATTGAATGTAGGTTTTTCGTTATATTGATATGACCTGGGAGAGTTGTCCATTCGAGCACCATGTGATACTACATGTGCAATCGACTGTTTTAAATTATTTCCCCCATGGACTTTAGCTAGTATCTTTAGCTGTTCGTTCATTAGTCCATCTTAAAATGTTTGTACGGCCAATTTTTTGTTTTCTTCCATTAAGAATTCCCTAACCACCGCGTCTGCTGTTATTTCACACGTGGCAGAGTTTAGAGTCCTTAGAGCATTCGCGACTCTATCGTCGTATTCCCGGACGGTTTCTCTGTAGCGTTGTTTCAGAGAAATCAACTCATTGTGTGCCGTCGACCGAGATTGCTCCTCTTTATATTCCGATTCGAGTTTATCTTTTAAATCCTCCCACTTAGCGATTTGGCTATACCTAATCAGATCGTAAGCATGACCCTCTAGTCTATTTTTGACTAGCTCTAAAAACGTCTCGTATATATCCGGGTCTGCCTTCTTTATGGATCTAAATAAAACGTCTCCCCCGGAAATAAATTTACCTAAGTCGCAGGGTTTCCCGTCAAAGGTAGGGACGATTCTGAAAACATCAGAAATTCCGACAGAGAGAGCCATTTCAGGGGTTTTACTGAGTATCTGTTGATAGTGGAATTGTTCTTCCCCCTGCCTAGCCGCCTGTCTCGTGTAATATGGGCTCGTAATATTGAAAATTTGAATTAAAGTATGGCGAAAATTTGTTATCAATTCTTAAAAATATGGTTTATGAAAAAATGGCCTTTATGTTATTATTCAATATATATATATGGAAACGATATGGTTTGGACCCAAAACTGAAAAGAAAGAAAATTTTCGACGAGAAGGAAAAGAAACGGAAGTGTCGTCGAAAAAAAACTGAAAAGAGAATTTTCAAAGAATATAGATAGAAATTTCTATCGAAAAAAATGTATGTTAGTAAAAAGGAAAGCTTCCAAGTAGAAAATATTCCTAAAAAATTTAGAGAGAAAAAACAAAATATTGAAAAAATTTCTTACTACTCTAGATGTTGATAGAAGTCTTGTTGAATTTCTTATTGTTGTCCCTTTTTTTCTTCTTTGTTGTGTCGTAGAGTTCCTCTTTGTGTTCCTTTCTCTATTTTATATTATTTTGTTATTCTTGCCAGGCAGACTTCACGCCCTAGAAGTTGAATATCCTGGTCTTTTGCTGGATTTTTTTTTTCGTTGTTTTATGTTTTTTTTCTTCGTTGTTTTATGTTTTTTTTTTTCCTAGTTTTGTCTGGTTTTTTTTTTTTTTCTTGAAAAATTTTTTTTTTCTTCTTCTTATTTGGTTATTTCTCTTGTGTTCACTTTAATTTTTTTTTTGTTTTAAATTTTTTTTGTTTACTTTGTTTTTCGTTGTTTTATGTTTATTTTTTTCTTCTTCTTATAAACATTTTTTTTTGTTGTTTTAAATTTTGTTTTGTTTAAAAAAAATAATTTTTTTTTTCTTCTTATTTTCTTCTTTTTATTTGGGATCCTTTGGTTGTATCCCACCGCTGCCACCAGTGTTGAAGTCCGGCGCCGTGCTTCCTCGGATGAGGGAAGAGCGGGGACCTTTTAGTATTCCTTTATTTAATCTTCTTTCATCAATTCATGTTTTGTTTGATTTCAATTCTTGATATAAAGTTGTCCGTTTTTGAATTGAAAAATCGTTTGCTTATGTGGGCGGTTTCTATAGTTTCTTTTCTTTTATTGTGTGTTACTTTGTTTATTTTTATTACAGCTTCTCCTTTTTTTTTTTAAATAACAAAACTCACACTAAAACTTACAATTCAATTGCTAACTCAAACAATTCTTCCACTGTAATCTCCAACTAGAACTCTCAAACTAAACTTCTTCTTCCAACAGCCAGAACTAAACTCTACTAACTTCCAATCTCAACTGAACTTTATGAACTGAATTTTTTTTTCTATTCTGTTTTTTTTTCTGTGACTTTTCACATTCAATTCGGACGAAAATCCAAGTTGCTATGTTTTCAATAAATAAAAAGGTGCAGGTTATTAAGTGTGCTGTAACTGGTAATATTGTGAATGTTTATGAATGGTATGTATTAAGTGAGAATGTAATATATGTTAAGTGAAGTTTTTAAGGATGTGTTAGGAGATTCAGTGTTAAATTTAATAAGGGTAGTATTCTGGAATACAACATCTCTCTCCATCGACATCCACGCAGAAAACCGAATTCGAACTCGCCCACGATCCACACTCGAATCGGGGCGTGTTCGAACACTCACTTGTGGCTCGCGCACCACCTTACCACCAAACTACATTAAAACAAATTATATTAAATACAATCAATTGATCGGGTGGCGGAAACCGCACGTAACAATAGGCTTTCTGGCGATACCATAAACAATCCATATCGTTTGTGGTATCCTAAACGCAGTTTTCATTTAATGAGTGGCTGCTATTTATCCAGCTGACCCTCATTATCGAACGATGCATAGGTCGCTTTTCCATTTGTATTGTAATTGGCCTGAATCCATCCTTCATGACCTCGATGCATAATCAAACACAAACCCATTAGCATCCCACGAAATTCGATTTGTTTGTTTCAACGAACACACATCTACTGGATGCAAATTATGCCTCTTCTTGGTGTTTCAGATTCGTTATCATGGCTTCGACCCATGAAAAGAACCGACGTACACATATACATGTGTACCATGACAATCTCCTCTATGAGATCCGATTATCACCACAGCGAAAGCGAATGCACCCAAATTTCCCTTGGACAACGAATGAATATCGTTGGGCCCATTTTCATCAGCAGACCAGGTCGCGTTCACTCCCACTCTCCGTAGCGCCGCGGAGATGTGCACTAATATTTTCCTTTTTAACGAGTCGGAGTTGGACACGCGCGAAACAATAAATCCTTGAAACGGTGCAACTCAATTTCACGTATTATTTAACATATAATTTAACGTATCTACCGGTTGATATCTGAAGTCGCGCCTTGTGTTTTTATGGAAGAGCATGTCAATAAGTGGCTCCGTGTGAAAGATTAATAAGGACACCTGTTTAAGATTGTAACGAACTATATTCGCCAACTTACAATAGTCGAATAATTATGTTAATCTCTAATGTGTAAATTTCAAGTAAAAAATAAACACCAATTGAATCAACATCCAACTAAATAACAGTTAATTAGAAATAACCAAATAACGATCCTTAGTGTACAATAAAAAAAAAACCATGATTCAAATAAAGGAACTTGCGAACTACCAAAACGATCGGCGTTTCATCTTATTCTCCTGTGTTTCACTTGACTTGATTCCTGTGTTGTGAAGTTTTGTTTTCTTGCCGTATGTCTTCGGTGGACACTATTGCTTCGGCGGAACCTTCGATTAGTGATGGGGAGTGAAATGAATCAGGCCCGTGCCCCGGTGCAACATACTTCGCCCCCCACAGAGCTTCCAAGTGGTCTTTTGGAACTCGATGAATATGTGGTACCACAACCTGTCAAATGCGGAGGAATCTGATGGCCGCGCTTCACCAGGGCTCTAACAAGAGAACTGCGCTCGAGCACTGTTAATCCGCCAGCAAATATAAATTGGTACAATGAAGAATTCAACGATTATATACAAAAAATGGATGAAACCATAAAACGAACAGTGGACAAAACAATACCACAAATGACACCAACCCACAATGTAAACATGTACCGAAACGCAGTTATTAACGCACTGTACAAGGAAAAAAAAGCAGACTGGTGTCTAAATCTAAGCATGACCCTAACGCTAAAGGCTCATTGTGCAAACAAGGCCTATCGTTGCGCTGCCGTCGTTGTACTGTCTTTGTCTTGAGTATTGCTGTTTTTTTTTTTTTTGTCTTCAGTTTTCCTTACTTGTTTCCTTTGTGTTTTTTTTTTCTTTTTAGATTTTTTTTTTCTTTTCCGCAAGGCAGACTTCACGCCCTAAAGTTGATTTGCTTATCCTGGTCTTGGCTGCTTTCTTTCTTTCTTCCTTTTATTTCGTTGTTTTATGTCGGGGTTTTTAGTTTTTCGTTGTTTTATTCTGTTTTAGTTTCTCATTGTGTTTTTTGTTTCTTTCATTCTTGTCCTCAGCTTTGTTGTCTCCCTTGTGTTTTTTTCCCTTTTTTTTTTGAAACAAAAAATTTTTTTTTTATTATCTCGTCTTCATCTCGTCATCATCATTATCTGGATCCCGTTATCTGGGAATCCCACTGCTGCCACCAGTGTTGACGTCCGTCGCCGTGCTTCCTCTTTCGAGGGAAGAGCGTGGACCTTTTGTGTTATGTTATCGGAACATGCAATCCAACTATTTTCCGAATAGACAACCCATAAAAAGGGAATATAACATTGTATGTAATTTCTGTGGACGGAATAATCACACAGAGAATGAGTGTAGATACAAGATATCTAGGAATGGATCGGCTTCAACAAATTACCAACAAGGTACAACAACGCGTAACCCATTCCGAAATAAACCTACAAACTCTGAAAATCGTTTTGGTGAAAATTCTAGGACCACCAATAGACAAAACGATCGGCAAAATGTTCAGTTTTCTCGGGTGCAAGAGTCGGAAAACGAGGCCTGACGCCAACCAAAAATTATGGAAGACAAACAAAATGTTTCTATTTACAGCATTAGATCTTTGGTAATAGATAACGACAAATTTAATGAAACTCCTACCCAAATTTACCTTGAGCCAGCTTATGATTATCCTAACCATATGAATACAAATATAAAAGAAGTTAAACCAAACCCTAATATAATGACTCCGATTCAGACTGCAATTCTGAAAAATAATTCAGCAACCAAGACTGAGAACTCAGCAGTAATAAAGACTGATATCCTTAATATTTCACCTATCCCAATTGATTACCCAGACACTTCAGCAACCAAGACTGAAAACTCAGCAGTATTAAAGAGTGAAAATTCGGAAATTTCAGAAAATATACAACCAAAAATCCCTTATATTTCGGCTATGCCAATAGACAACCCCGGCACTTCAGCAACAAAGACTGAAAATTTAGCAGTGTTAAAGACTGAAGATCTAAAAGTTGCCATTAAAATCAAAACCCAAGTCAGTTCTGCAGGTAACACTGATGAAGAAATCTTTTCAGCAGCAAAGACTGACGGATTAAATGTTTCTACAGCAGATATAACTGAAGAAATAGTTCAAACAGCAAATAGGACTGGGAACCAAGATTTTCTGACAGCTAATAACTCTGAAGAACTATACGAATCAGTAAATGAGACTGAGAAACTAAACGATCCGTCAGCAGTGAGTAAGAATGAAAAGGTAAACCTTCCGACAGCGGTTAAAGCTATGGACAATGACAACACTAAGCCGAACACAATAAATATTTTAAACAACGAAAACAAACACAAACCCTTACTCATACACGAAATAATAAAAAATAAAAGTAATAATTTAACTAATTTACCATACCTAGTAAAGAATAACTATATAAATACATTACAATTTTTTTTTTTCAACAATAAACATTTATTCGAATACAAAATACAAAAAAAAAAAACAAAAAGTTACACCGTCATTTAAATTATTTAAGATCATTTTTCAAGAAGATTTTTGGTAATAATCATCTTTATTCAATCATCATAGTAATAGGCCCAAAAAGGGTTTGGAAAATTTTCCATAAATTTAAGGAAAAGATAAACACATAACAAATGGCCTTTGTTTTTTTATTCAATATATATGAAATAATCTAACAATTGTAGGAAATTTTTTTTTTTGTGAAAAGGAGAGCTTCCAAGTAGAAAATATTCAAATATTCCTAAAAAAGTAGAGAGAAAAGTCGCTAGTAAAAATTTCTTTATAAATTTTATGTAATTATTTTCTTCTACATTTCGACTTTCACAACTAAACTTGAATTGAACTGATTCTCAACTCACACTGATTTTTTTTCTATTGAATTTTCTCTCTGTGACTTTTTACATGAATGAAATCTGGACGAAAATCAAAGTTACTATGTTTTGAATGAATAAAAAGGTGCAGGTTATTAAATGTGCTGTAACTGGTAATATTGTGAATATTTATGAATGGTATGTATTAAGTGAGAATGGAATATATGTTAAGGGAATTTTTAAGGATGTGTAAGGAGATTCAGTGTTAAATTTAATAAGGGTAGTATTCTGGAATACAACACCCATCTGAATAGAATGAGAACCTTTGCTCCTCAGGCCAGATGTGTGGTATAAACAAATCCTAAGGGAAAGATCGGAGAATGAACGGCCGCATCCGATCTTAAGACAGAGGAACAAGATTCCGATAACCAACAGCTAATGCTGTTGATGATCATGAGGAAAGATTTCTCCTATCAGATACTATGGGAAATTCTCCTTTTCAGATGCAATGGGAAATTTATGCTGTTAACAGATATTATGGAAAATTCTGTTAGCAGATGAGATGGGAAGTTCTGTTCAGAGATGCGCTGGGAAGATTTCCCTTGGTGATGGGGAATTGGAAGGGAATCAATTAGAACGAGTCGTGAAGAGGAGTCTACTTGGAACTTCAGTCTAGAGAGGTCGTCTTGGAAAACCGAGAGAAGAGGATTATTAGTTTTCGTATACGTGGTGTGAGACCTAGTCCTGAAAAGGTGTTCGATTCAGCGCCGTCGCAAATTCGTGTTCGTTTGTAAAGTAACGCCGAGTGTCAAAGTAACTTGTATTTCGTTTAAGTTATGAGTAGCGGTGACCAAGTTTTAATGTGCCAAAGTTCCTTGAGCGGTACTGTGCCATCAAGATCGTGAAAACGCTCGGCGAAAGTTAGCTCGTAATGTATAAAAGAAAACATTGTAAACGTTTCTCATAGAATCGCCGCCACGGGTGATCCAGCGTGGTTAATTGATTTCAAGTAGCAATAAGAACTGGAATTCGAACTAATGAAAATAATAATAAAGATCAAAAACGATTAGACCCATGTTTTGCTTGTGCTGTTTCCGCTCCAGTGGGTTCTTCTTAGTGTGTGGACAGTGTTCGGCGGGACACTTACTACAGATAGACCCGTTAACGCCAAGAGCTAACTATAGGTTAGTTACAAATATGTACTGGGATAATAGAATGCGGGCTATAAGATCCAACAATTCTCTATAATAAATAAAATATTTCGGACGAATAAATTTGATTAGATTCAGTGCCTCCAAATACTATGAACTGAAGACAACAGACAAAAGCTAAGAAAAATAGATATGGATCCGAAGAACGCCACACTAAACGAAGACCTCTATGTGATTGAAGACCCCTGGAAATGAAGATAGGTGAATGCTGTGGTAATGTAATAATGACTCCTTTGTACTTAATATTGCCAAGTGCCAATTTATAACCGTTTATTTGTAACGTATCAACTCTTCCCCTACTGACTGTGTGCCATCTCCTCCATAACCAACCGCTAACCATTATCCGCACTATTCGAGATCTCAGAATGCTATGCGATACGCAACTTACAACCTCATATTGACGAGATAATCCAGAAAGCCAACTCGATCGGGTTCATGAAACGCTGGTCAAAGGAATTCTCCAACCCGTACGTAACCCGGTCCCTTTACGTTTACCCCGCTAGCCCCTTACCATGGTACGCGTGCCAGGTGTGGTCACCCTATCAACACATTCATATCCGTAGAATCGAAAGCATCCAAGTCCGCTTCCAACGGTTTGCTCTCTGGGGACTAGCTTGTGAAAATCCTGTAATCCCGCCCCCGTACACCAACCGCTCCAATCAACCCCAAAATCCTGAGGAGCGTAAAGTACGGGTCGACATTCTGTATTCTGCTTACTCATCGACTCCTCTCTGGCTCGTGTCAACTGCGTCTACTTTTTGAACTCAACTTTCCTAAATTCACACCCTCGGACCACACGGACATATCTAAACCGACGACAAGACAAAGACTCTGCCATATTGTAGTTGAGCTGGGAGTCGTGAAAAAATATGCCACCCCTATTCAAATCTGCATGAAGGAAAACAAAGGGCGCTTTAGAATAGAAAACCAACAGAGCGATGGTCTTTTTAACCTTGTGCTCGAGTATGTCATCAGAAGGTACAAGACGAGAACATGGCCGGATCGTCTCTGCATGGGGTCACACAAGCGCTCGCATATGCGCATGACATCGGCGTTCTGGGCGATAATCTCGAAACTATAAATAAAAACTGTGAAATCATGCTGCAAGCGGCAGAAGAGGTGGGCCTAGAAATAAATGAAGACAAAACAAAGTACATGATTACGGCAAGAGCAGGTGGACCTCAGAGAACACATATAAACGCCAGGGGGAAGATATTTGACAATGTCAAAGAATTTAAATACCTGGGAACGATACTGACGACCAGAAACGAAACGTCGAAGGACATTAACAAAAGACTATACTCCGGCAACGCTAGTTGGCATGCAGCCAGTAAACTGATGAAATCCAAACTGCTATCACGTAATATAAAGCTCCGTGTCTATAGACCCATAATCATGCCGATTGCTTTATACGGATGCGAAACATGGGCTCTCATAAAACGCGAAGAGTACAAATTCCGCGTATTCGAGAACAAAGTTTTAAGGGGTATATTTGGCGGTAAATATGACGAGAAGTCAGGACAATGGAGGAAACTCCACAACCACGAATAAGAAGAGCTATACCACAAACCTACAATAGTGAGAGTAATCATATCGCGAAGTTTAAGATGGGTCGGACACGTAGCGCGAATGGGCGATGATAGGACCGTGCATAAAATTCTTGACGGTAAACTAACGGGGAAGAGACCAACAGGACGGCCGCGGCGGAGATGCGAGGACAATGTTAGATTAGAACTCGAGGAGATCGGATCAGATGGTCTAACGTGGAAGGAGAGTGCACAGGACAGGGAACAATGGCTGAGCCGAGTCGGTGAGGTCATGAACTTCCAGGTGTCTACAGGCCAATAAATAAAAATAAAAATTGTAACAATTAATTTTTGAAATGAAGTTTCAGACCGTAGATTTTTTGCATATTTCTACAAGCAATATGAATTTTCACCAACCAGAATGTAGTGTCGAAGTTTCTAAGTTACCCTTTGTAAAACTCTTTCAATTGATACAAAATGCATAAGATCTGGATTATCCAGATTTGAGCGCTCCTGTCGACCAATTCTCTTGTTTTTCTTCAATCAATTACTGCGAATACTCCAGTTCCCAGTAGAGTGCAAACTCACATATCACTGCACTTTAAAAGACTTTTCACCTGAATTTAAAATACCTTTTTCGAAACTTCAAGAAGTTACATTAAAAAACGCTTGTCTTATTTATTTTCCCACCTCAAAAGGAATATTTTTCAATGAAAAATTTTTCCGAAGTACCTACTACGAGTTCACATTTTCGCCTCCAGCTGAACTGTATAAAATTCAGTAGAAAACGGTTGTGACGGTTTTAAATCACGGTGGCGTTTCTAACAGATACACGCACAATACACAAGCAAATAGTGAAGAACACCGAACGAAAATCGAATAAGAAAATGCATCAGAGCCGTATATCATAGCGATAACATAACAACCCCACATCAGTTGAGTGTACTTGAGTTTAGGGGTCGAATTCGTACACGCGGCCAGTAGCCTGATGTGTTAAGCATTAGCTCAATTGTTGGTGATTCTAACTGCCATAGCGTCAGTTCGAATCACACGTTCTTCACTATCGTCGCAAACGCTATATCACTTCCTATGTAAAATAAAAAAAACTCAAATTGCTCCACAATTTTATGTCATCGGAATACTATTCCTAAACGGGGCCAGCGAGTTTGAGAAAACAACAGCACGCCATTCCAAGCCAGAGAAATCTCTAGAAATGCGAATGGCGCGGTTTGTTGGCAAGAACTTCAAAGATAAGGTAATGTTTTCGTGAATTTATTTTCCACGAACTCAACCCTGGATGCTGGTTTTTTGTAGCCACCTGTGATCGCGCCGGTACAATCATCAATTCCAGATGTAATCTTCCCAGAACGAACTGCTCGATGCATTCCCATTCTCTGCGCATAGGCTGCAAGAACCGTTTCGGATGGAATATCAGCAATGATACCTGACCCTTACCTACCTATTATAAAGATGCTCGAATTCAATCAATCCCAAAGAAAGAGAAAACGTGTTTCCCAAAAAATGACCACCCGCTAGCTTCACTCCATATTGTCCAAGGTAATTGAAAAATCATTATTATTAAACATTTAGAATCAAATTGATTCCTAAAAGATCGCCAACATGGATTCCCTGGTAGACGCTCTTCAGAAAACTTTTTGGGCGTTGTGACTGGCATCTGGGCATCTACTAGATGGAATCATGGTAACGCAGGAACAATCGCATTGGACGGTTTTTGAGCGCATCTGGCAATGGTAATAAATAAGTTTCGTTCATTAAACTTTTCCCAACAACTTTGCGGTTGCATAAATAATTTCCTAGAAAATCAATGCATTCCATCAATCGGCTCTTCTTTACGATTCCACCTTCGCGCTAACTTTATTTCTGCTTATCTAAGGCTTTTGACCGCGTCTGGCAACGATACTAAATAAGCTTCGTTCATACGAGTATAAACTTCCCCCAACAAGTTTGCGATTGAATAAAGAATTTCCTGGAAAACCGATACTTTCCATCAATCGGCTGTTCTTTACTATCCCACCTTGGTGCTAACTCTATTTCTGCTTCATATTAATGATTTTCCAGTATCAACTGACAACACAATATTCAGTTTTGTCGATGATAATACTGATAACTTCATTTCCGAATTATCGGTCGATTACCACAACAGCAAGGGAGATACAACCTGGGGTACATCCAGATTGACTCTCTAAATCAAGATCTGGACAAAATGGGGAAAGGCTAATCTCGTTGACTTCAACGCGATAAACTTGCTGCGTGTCACGGACACTGGGAATATAACGTGGTATGAACATTTGTCGAATACCACCACTAACCCAGTAGAGTACACATCCCACACCCGCCATGCTTTACAACAACAAGAAAGTTGCTGATAACATCTCAGTATCACTTCGACTCAACTTTTTGTATACAAATGTCAAATAAAACTCATACTCGAATACCGTCCTAATGCTTGAAGTTTTGCTTTTAATATTCGCAAACATTCAAAGACAAGCAATCCGTCTAACCAAAAACAATCTCCGCTACATCGACTTCTCAAAAAATGATCCTCCAATCTCTCATTCCCCCTCTCGACGATCATCAATTTATCTCTTTCTCCTGGTGAATTCGCTATAAAAAATGGACTGAAATGTGATGTCTTATATTATCGTCCTGTTGTTAATTTTCCACATTCCAAAACTCTTTGAGAATATTCTATGGGTAGCGTTATGTTTCTGCTCCAAATTCCTCACCCAATCAATGTGGTTATCAAAGGAAGCGGTTAAGCACGTATAACCCAATACCAAGCTTGACAATGGACTAAAATATAAGTCTTACGTATAGTAAGCGAGTAAGAAAGGCGCAAGCGTACAAGCAGCCATATCCGGTCCTTTATCAAACATCGGTGGCCTAGAATGTAGTAAGAGAATTATCCTGTCAAGGGGGATCACATATATGCTATCATATGCCGCGCCACCGCCAGCAGAAGCTCTACAAACAGCTGAAAAGAATGATGAAACCAACACAGAGGCTTTGTGCATTAAGGACTATAGCACATGTGGTTTAAGGACGGACTACATCCCGTAGACATCCTAGCTGATGAGATGCTTCGGATCTATAAAAGGAGAGCCACAGGGAATGAAGTGCTTAGCGGAATGGGGACACAACTAGAAGAAAGCGAAGCTTCAATTGCTTTATGGTAGACCAGATGGAACACGAGCTGACGGACTTTAGAGTCATTTCATCCGTAGAAGTTTGGATTAGCCGCTCACACGGAACCTACAACTGCAACCTCACGCAGTTCCTAACAGGGCACGGTGGGTATCGAAAATACCTAAAGCGTCTTGGACACGACAGCACATATCTCTGTCAACAATGCAAAGAATGAGAAGGGGATGCTGAACGTCATTTTCGTATGCAGCCGCTTCGGTCAATGGAGAAACAACCATTCGGGGCGAAGGCATCTCGTTGATTATATGATGCGGCCAGAGAAGTGTTGGACTAAAATCTGTACTCTGGTAACCCAAGTACAGAATAAGCTGCACGAGCTCAAAAGAGTGAGAAAAAAAGTCTCAAAAAGCAATACGAGACCAACCTAAAGATATATCCAGTCCCGCGAAGGAAAACCTAAAGTAATTCCCACAGGGAGACTGATAGGAAATACAAGAGTGTGTTTTAGTATGTAGCCGCACCGTTGTGACTTACTGTACAACTCTGTAAATCGTGCATGCCAAAGGCCCTGGTCCATGGTGTCTTTAAAAGATTACTCATCCTTTGGCGCAACCATAAAAACAAACCTAATAAATAGACATATATCTACAACCGGTAAGCTGGTAGAATTCTCACCCCACATACTCCATGCTTTAAAGAATGGTAAGGGAGGCGATATTATCACAACCGACTTCAGTAAACATTTTACACAAACTCACACTTTTCAAATTATGCAATCTTGGCTTCTCTATTGATTAAGTCGATTTCTTCCTCCCTAAATAAACTGGTCTACATGGTAACATTCAGATCTGCCCTAATCTTTTTCTCTCCCTTCAGGTGTCCCTCAGGGTAAGCATCTTGATTCTTTCATATTTATATTAATTATAAATGATGTACGTACTTGGCGCAAGGCTAATAACTTTGCCCGGAAAAAACAAATTATTATGGAAAATTTAACAAGCCTCAGACTTGTTAAATAAGGCCAAGACCGGATCCCGGTTGTAGTGCCGATGATTATGATGATATACATACTAGTTTCCGTTTACACTCACCACAAATGATACAGATTCTAGTTCTAAGTGGTTTTCCAGCTCCCTTTATGCTAACAACATTAAACTTGTCAAAACGAATGGCCCACCATTTGATTCCAAGGCGTATATTCGTCCCAAAATGGAGTTTAACTCCCATATTTGGTCAGGCGCATCCAAAACTGTACTACCCGATCCAAAACTGCACTACTCGATAGGATGCACAAACGAGCAGTGAAACTTATTGGGCACCCATCTGTGAATCGATCAATTCCGTCGGTTGAACATAGGCGCAACGCATCGTACCTATCTCTTTTCTATAGGTATTATCACGATCGTTGCTCAACTGAACTTGCTGGATGCGTTCCGCCTCCTCAGACATTTTCCCACGATACCCGTCAGTCTGAGAATACGCATCAATTCACGATGAAAGTAAACTTCAGGCGCACAAACAAACATAGAGAGTCATTCGTTAGCCGAACCACACGAGTGTGGAATACTCTATCTGATAATGTCTTCCCTCGTCGTTGTAAAGTCCAACCTATGTACATCGATACCTTCTTTCCCTATCCACTTCCTCTTTTTCCGCTCGTACTCTGCTCTAACATTTAACCGTACTCCGAAATCCCATTTTGGGTGGGATGGGGACGAACATACAGGGCAAAGTCTCTGCTTTCAACATGGCGAAGGCCAGGACGAACCTTGTCCCTATTTAATCCAAGTTGACATGTAGTCTCCACGTGACACCCCTGGATAGCTACTTTGGCACCCGCCAAGTAGTGAACTAATGCATGCAGCGACATCCTGAGAAAGGTTGGCGCACGGCTAATAACCTTGCCCGGAAAAACAAATTATTATGGTAAATTTAACAAGTCTCGGATAAGGACCGGATACCGATGGAGAGACTTGCTAAATAAGGCCAAGCCCGGGTCCCGATTGTAGTGCCGATGATGATGATGAAAAGCTCCTTCGGCCTTCCTGCCTGCAAATAGATCTTTACAGGTTTCAAGTTCCATGTCAAATGTCAATTAACTACTTTCTCACTGAAGCGAACCCTTCACCCTCAGCACTCCTATTTTCTATTTAGAGCACTAGGGCACGGTAACAAGGTCAACATGGTCTCAAACCACCTCAGTAAAGCATTCGACAAAATCTCCAACATTCTAGTCCTCCTCCGATTATCCACCCGCGGCCTCGAACCTGGATTGCTGAAATGGATTTCTTCCTATCTAAAGGATAAATTTTATTCTGTGCGGTTCAGGTCCGTGATATCCAACCCCTTGCTTGCTGCCTTTGGGGCCCCTCAAGGTAGCCACCCGGGCCCTCTATTTATACTTGCCCCCTAATGACATTGATGCGGTCATTAAGAATTCCAGCTTGTCTCTAAATGCTGCTGCCAAGATATACAAGATCATCGAGTCACAACTTGGTTCTGCACTGCTGCAATCAGACCTTGACGACTTCTCGACTTGGTGTGACAAAAATTGCTTTATACTTAACGTTGCCAAATGCCAATCTAAAACCTTTTCCCGTAAGCGTATTCACTCGTCCTCACGTGCCTATTCCCATCATAACCAACCATTAAACATTGTCTAATCTATTCGATACCTCGGGATCTCTTGCCACAGGGAGCTTATCTTCCTCTCTCATATTGACGAGACAATTCAGAAACCCAACTTTGCTCTCGGATTCTTAAAACGATGGTATAAGGAATTCCTTGACCCCTACGTAAGTCGATTCCTTTACCTTGCTCTTGCCCGTCCACTACCTGAATATGCTACCAATATCCATAGAGGCGAAAGTATTGAGTGCCGCTTCATTCGGTTCGCTCTCCGGCGGCTAGGATGGGAAAACCCTTTAATACTGCCCCCGTATATTAACTGTCACTGAGAACCCATGGGGGGCTCCTCGATAGTATAGTGGTTAGTATACCCGTCGGGGAGCCTCGGGCGCAAGACTAATGACCTTGCCCGGAAAAAACATATCATTATGGAAAATTTAACAACCCTCAGGACTTGCTAAATAAGGCCAAGACCGGTTCCCGGTTGTAGTGCCGATGATGATGATGAGAACCCTTGAGGAGCATCGGGTGCTCTCCGGCTCGGTTGCCTGCGCCTATCTTTTTAACTTAATTCCTCTGGCTACAAACCCATCGAAATACGCATGATCCTACTTCCTCTACACCACCCTTACCATACCTCCTATGGTTTCAATCAGTCCCTTTCGTGGATGCTAAGAAATATCAACTCCAACTACACCTTGTTCGACTTTGACCTTGGGGCGTTTCTAATTGACGCACACACAATATGCAAGCAAATAGTGAAGGACGCCGAAAGGAAAATCGAATTAGCAAAAGCATCTAAGCCGTATGCCATGGCGATAACACAAGAATTCGACATCAGTTGAGTGCACTTGAGTATAGAAATCGAATTCGTACACGCGGCCAGTAGCCGGAGGTGTTAAGCATTGGTTCAATTTGTAGTGATTCTAACCGTCATAGCGTCAGTTCGAATCGCACGTTCTTCACTATCGTCGCAATACGCTATAACCTCTCTACTCAATCTCTCAAGCACCGCCTCCTAAACCCTTCTCACCGCTAATCTTAAGCCGCGGTTTCTACACTTTCCTCTCAAACCTGGCCGCACCTTTTATGTTTTCAATGAACCTCTTTCGCGGATTCTGAGAAATGCCAACTCCAACTCCACCTTGTTCGACTTTGACCTCTAGCCCCATACTCTCAAGCACCGCCTCCTAAACCATTCTCACCACAAATCTTAAGCGGCGCTTTCTACACTTTCCTCTCTAACCTGTCCTACCTGCCACACCCGCCTTTGCCTTCATAATATGTCCTGTTTACTTTGGGTTAAGCTTAGTTAAGTTAGTTCTTATGTTGTGTAGTTTGTAAAGTTATATATACTTTAGCCTATAAATACTTACATTGCTTGAATTAAGCCAATAAATGGGGTGGTGGCCCCACTAAACCTAATCACCCAGTAACGTCGGTTCAATCGATTCGCGACCTGGATATCTTAGGTGACAAGGAGCAAGATTTTCTATCAGATTTTGATGACATAATCCGTAAGGCCAACTTTTCTCTCGAATTTATGGAACGTTGGTCTAAGAAAGTGTTTAGCTCTTACGTGACTCGATTACTCTATGTTACCTTTGCCGCCCTCTTCTGGAGTATGCCAGCCGGGTCTGGTACCTTCATCATATGTCTCACCTACGCAGAATTGAAGGAACTCAATGTCGTTTCTTTCGTTTTTCCCTCCGAAGATTAAGTTGAGAAACCCCTCTGTTTCTGCTACCTTACACAAAATGTCTTCAACTAATTAACCTAAATATGCTTAAAAAGGATACAATTCAAGCTGACAGTCTCTTCATCTACCGTCTTCTCCCAGGTTCAGTCGATTGTGTAAAGCAACCCAATAACTTTCGGAACCCTTTTCTATTCTATCTACCCGCTCATCACACCTCTTACCACTGTAACGAATGGCACGAAGTGCCAAGCTTTTTGCCTTTAATTTCAACAGCTCTGCTCTTAAATTCTTGATTAGCCCCCCCCCCCCCCCCCCCCCCCCCCCCCCCACCGTACATCTAACTAAATCTTAGACTAACTTTAAGTTGTCCGGTGTTTTATCCTTCCTTCAAAAACCCCTTCTCTAATGCTACTCTCCGTCCTTGTATTAATGTTTTAGTTTTCCTTTTTTTGCTTTCATAGTTCATTCATATATTTTTATATTTTGTATAATTTTAATACTCATGCTTATGTATCCTGGTTTTGAGTTAATTTTCAAATTAATTTATAGCTTGTTCATTAAACTGGATAAGTGGGGATTTTACGTTCACCAAATTAAATTTACAGAACGAACAAATTATTGACAATCCACCCGGCGCGTTTGTCTATGAAGCATTACAACCCACAACTGTTTAAGAAAAACACGTCCCACTTTCCCGAGAAAAGTATATAATAAAAACTTCATTGTCAAACAGCAGAATACGCTCAACTTATTGAATTCGGACTCAACAAATGTAGCAATGGTAATTATCTAACCAAGAGAAATTCAATTCCCCTTAAACCTAGTTCTCTTTTCGAAAAACATCTCTTGCAGTTGCACCATCGAAATCAACGAATCGCCAATAAATACTTCAGCCCATCTAAACTGACCATGCATTTTGAATGCCTATGACGTTCGTCCTATATTGCTATTAAACTACCGTGTTTGGTCAGGCACATCAAAAACACCGCTGCCCGCGCTTTATAGAACACAACAATTAGCAGTGAAACTCATTGGAGATTTAGGAGCAAGTGTTTCAATGACTCAATTAGAGCACAGGCACAACTTTTCACGTCTAACTCTTTTATAAACAAACGATCACGAACGTTATTCAACCGAGCTTGGTGAATCCATTCCACATCTCTAAACATCATATTTTTGGAACTACGTCGATCAATAAATGCTCATCAGTTCACTTTACTATGGATAAATATAGACCATCGACCCTTAGGTTAAATACACGAATATGGAATGCACTGATTAACCATGTGCCTTGCAGATGCAATGTGCAGACATTTAAAATCAATGTACAGCAATACCCCCTTCCCGTATCTTTTAATATTTAAGGGTACTTCAAAATGTATAACAACTAATATATTTTGCGTCCACGTTTTCTGTAAAATAAAAACACCAGAGTAAAATACAATTAAAGTTAAATAGTGTAGGAACAAAAGTCAAATCCAAAATGATGGTCACGACTTCATTCATTTGAAAGAACAGGAAACTTAAACGCACTTATTCTTGAGCCGAAAGACCCTAATATGGAACACACTACCTAATCTAAATTTCAACGTCGATGTTATCTTAAAAATGTATACGATACGAACATAATCGATGGGCAATGTGACACCTTTGTTATCTCATCCAAGTACGCGCTCCATTCCTACTGTATATTGAATTAAGGTTATTGTTAACCAGTCTTTGTTAAAACGGATTATCCAAACATAAAAAAATAAGTTCGCCATTTCCATTTAAGTTTATTTATATGCTCTTTCTATTGATCATTCGGTGTGGCAATCTTTTTCTACTTCCACAAGACAAAGACGTTTGAATACAATATAGAAGCAGTTTGAATGGTGTTATGTCTTAACTTAAAACTGAACTAATCTTCTGAAGCATATCCAGGTGTTCGTACGGCCGACGCGTGCTGCGTAAGTTGCATTGACTTTAACGGGAAATTAAATGAGTTCGTGCTATCACTGCATAACTACCCATCCGTCTTATGTCCGATGAACTACGATCATATCAATCAGTTATTAGTTTCTTTGTTGTTGTTACTTTTAATGGAAAATCTGACTGATTTGTTCACAGATATCTAACGGATACACACAGTATCGAAGGAGTTCCCAAAAACACTCAAGCAACTCTCACGCCTGCCCAACAGACTTGAAACATTGACAATAGTGTCGAAGTTGCACGTCATCTCGAAACCTTAAAACGTAAATGTTTACCATATCCACCAGAGCACGAAAATTCAAGTAAATTAGTAGAAATGCGTGTAATCAAGTGAAACACAATTAAACCCAACGATTGGAGGAGATTTCACCGAAGAACTACACCAACGACGACTACGTCTACCAGATACCAAAAACCCTGTTGGCGCAGTCCGTATCTCATGTAAAGAAGATCGAACTTTATATGCAAGTCTAGCTCTACTGGAGCTATGAGAAAGCAAACAAAAAAGAAACCAGAAACGACAAGGCCCGTTTCTCTTAACGACATATTCATGAGTCGGATTAGTTTAAGGCTATTTGAAGCGGTGATTCATATAGTTTCACTTTGCTCCAGTAACCTTATAATTGCGATGTCTTAGGAGATAAACTTGCAGGCAATCTAACTATTTTGTCAGGTGCTCGGAATCTGGAAAGCGTGAATAATGATCCAACAGTTTCTTGACACGCTAATATGCGGCGTATTCGTTCCAGCTAAATTACCCAGTAGACTCTTAATGCTTTCTTAATGGCCAACGTACCTGTCATTTATTCAACAATTTTCAGGTTTTCCCTCGGTCTTCGTATCAGGTTCTTTGCCTTATGCAACTTATAGTTACATAAGCTTTCTTCAAAATAGAATACCTGAATAAGCATGGCGTTGCAATGCTCTTCCCTTAACCGATAGTTAATATCCCACAAAAGTAGCACATAGCAGGGAGGAAATTGTATGTTCAGATTGCATAATGACGCAATCGCTGCATATCCCATTTCGCAAGAACTAGTATAAATCTTCGTGTCTCCTAAAAGACGTGAAAATCAAAACTATTAGGACCACCAGCTAATGAAAATCTATATGATTTCATTAAATTGGATGTAAAATAACTAATACGAGTAATTCGTTATCTGCTACATTTTGTTATATAGGAGAATTAAGATTAAACAAAATTTCACCTGCCATAATTATTTATATTATAATTTTACGAGTATATAATTAGGATATACTATTTTATATTAAACATTTTAAGCCAAACTTACTAACCGCGCATTAGTTCACTAATTTTTATTTTGTTCCAGGAATACAGTAAAATGCTTAGATGAATATAGAATAAATGTAGGCTCACGTTTTCTTAGACGAATCATGCGGACAAAAGAAATACATTTCCATATTAAAGCTCACCGTGAAAGAAGAGAAAGAGGATGAAGAAAGGAAATATTGGTGTTCATGGGTTTTGAAAGCATGTGTATTACAATACTGAGGAAACATAAGATCATGCAAAACATTTTACATTTGTGTGGTTCGGCTCAATGCTGATTTCATTTACCAAGCAATTGAGCAACGTTGAACAAAGAGAAGAAAGAAGTAGACAGTCACGTTGCGCCCGTATTCTAATAACAGAATAAAAGAACTCGCTCTTCAGCCAACTATTCGAAATCTTCGACGGTGTTTCGGATGTGTGGCTGATGGCCCGGACTGACACGGAGATAAGTCATGATAGTACTTTCTGATATAAAGAACTTCGGAGGTAAACTAGTCCCCCATTCGGATCTCCGCGGGGAGTATGTCAGGGGGAACATCATGCAGATATCATGATAAATAACGGAACTTTAAAAGGTTCGTCATCTCATAACGGGTTCGCTCTCGCGGCTCTACACATGCTCGACTGGTGACGGCATTTTGTAACATCAGGGGCATCGGTTTCACCAATACCAATGTAAACCAATGTTTGCAAACAACGAAACCTGATATCCTTGCCCTAACTGAGACCCAGATCGATTCGTCAACTGATTCGACATATCTTCGTTGCTCAGGATACGACTTACATTCGAGATTCCGTTTTAAGGGCGGAGTCTGCGTCTTCGCGCGGTCCGATCTAGCTTGCCAGAGGATGGATGCGTTGGAACCCAATAACGTGGACATCATGTGGTTGAAGGCCCTGCTGAGGAATTCTGTTAAATTTCTTTGTTGTCTTTACTGCTCCCCGAATGACGATCGACCAGCGACATTTTTTGAACGTCTTTCACATATCGTCGACTGGCTACAGATCAAACGCCCAGCTTCTGAAATTGTTGTCCTTGGCGATTTTAATGTGCTCGATTCCGCCTGGTTGGCACATTCTAACAGAACCGACGAGGCTGGGAGGCTGGCGGAGATGTTTGCTGTAAGTCACAACTTGACTAAACTCGTGGGCGAACCAATGCGTGTGCCGCATTCCCGAGGCGATTATGTGAACACCCTGGATCGGGTTTTGACATCCGAACCGAGTATTTATACCGTAGATGTTTCTGCGCCACTGGGAAACTCAGATCACTGCTTGGTATCTGTCGCACAAGCACTTGCATATTAAGCGAATAACGGGCCTAAGCAGCTTCGCCATGTATGGAAGTATGAGGCTGCTAACTGGGACGATTTGCGAGATTTCTTCGCATCCTTTCTATGGTCCGAGGTGTGCTTCGGAAACCCCGATGTTAACGCTTATGCGGAGTCGGTATCAGAGATTATTCTTCTGGCGAGGCAGGTGTATATTCCACATTCCATCAAACGAAGTTCGTCTGATAAACCTTGGTTTGATAAAAAATGCGAGCTGATTAGAGCGGCAAAAAACAGAGCTTTTAAGCAATGGCGCCCCAATCCCACCGATGCTAACAGAACGAATTTTGTTAGAATCAGAAACGCGAGCAACCAGGCGATTGATTCCGTGAAGTAGGCCCACAACGACAGGGTAATCAATAAGCTCCTTCGGTTCCCAACTGGTTCGCGCTCTTTCTGGTCAATGGCAAAGCTCTCAGCGGTAACTTCACATCCTCCTCTTTCCATCTGTTGGTGACAGAGAGCGGGACGTTAGTCACTAATTCAAAGGATAAAGCTAATGTGTTCGTGAATTCAAACCTCGATCCCGACCTATTGGAGCCACCAGTGATCTCGCCGGTACGGTCTTCGATGCGGGATGTGAGATTTCGTCCGCGCACTATTCAACGTATTCTACGTGAACTGGATTGTAGGAAGGCAACCGGCCCGGACCGAATACCAGCAGTTGTCCTTAAGAACTGTGCTCCAAAACTTTCGCCGATTCTTGGCAGACTCTTCCGCTTATCTTATGCACGGGGGACCTTTCCTGTCTGCTATAAAATCGCTCGGGTTCAGCCAATCCCAAAGACGGGAAAAAATTGTCTCCCACAAAATTACCGTCCGATAGCATTACTGTCTATTTTATCTAAGGTAATGGAAAAAGTCATCAATACAGAGTTAAGTATCTGGGGTGCAACGGACTTCTGAATGATCGTCAGTACGGATTCCGTGGCAGGCGGTCCACGGGAGACCTTTTGACACTTATAACCGATATATGGACATCTGCGATTGAACGGCATGGGGAGTCAAGGCATGGGGCATTGCTGAGCAAACTTCGTTCATATGGACTTCCCCAACAGCTTTGCGACTGGACGAGGAGCTTCCTCGAGAATCGATCAATCCGGGTTGTTGTGGACGGCGAGTGTTCGGATCTGTAACCTGTTAATTCGGGGGTGTCCCAAGGTTCTATTTTGGCTCCAACCTTGTTTTTGCTTCACATAAATGATCTGTTGGAGACAACGGATAACAAAGTGTTCAGTTTTGCGATGATAGGACGTTTGTTTCCTCCTTTTCGACTGTTCGGCTGATTGGTGCATCTGCATCGCATCAGCTGAGATGTAGACAGATTAAATCTCTGAATCAGGATCTGGATAGGGTCCTGCAGTGGGGAAGGGCCAATCTCGTCGACTTCAATGCAGTGAAGACACAATATACAACATTCACAAAGAAAAGTGGATCATCGGTTCTACGGCTGATGATGAATGGCCGTGCCCCCGAGGCTGGGGAAATTTTGAAATTGCTCGGCGTCACGGTCTGTGGGAATGTATCATGGCATAAACACGTGTCGAGTATCGCCAAGAAATATTTTACTCCGGCCCAACTTCTTCTCCTATATAAATCCCAGATTAGACACACGCTCGAATATTGCTCTCATGATTGGAGCTCGGCTCCTAAACATACCCTCGACCTACTTGAGAGCATACAAAGACGAGCGATCCGCCTGATCGGGGAGTCGGCGCTGACGTCGGGTCTACGGTCGCTATCACATCGAATGCGCGTAGCCGACCTCTGTCTGTTTTACAGATATTATCACGGGTGCTAATCTTCGGAGTTTCTTGGTATTGTTCCACGCAATTCGGTTTATATGCGCTTCACAAGACAATCCGACGGATCGTACCAGTTTGTGGTTCATCTCCCGACGGCGCGAACATCCCTGCATCAGAACTCGTTCCGTTACAGAGCGGGGAAGCCGTGGAACTTCCTTCCCTCGCGAGTGATCCTGGAGCGTTACAACCTGCAACTGTTCTAAAAGAACTGCAACAGTTATCTGATGGCATCTCGGGGCGCCACTCGGCGCTAAAGGTTCGCCCCTTCCGAGAGAAGTCTAATATAAAAAAAAAAGAGAAAAGAAGTAGGCAGTTACGTTGCGCCTATATTCTAATAACAGAATAAAAAAAACTTGCTCTTGAGCCAAAGAGTTTCACAGCGCTTCTTCGTGTCCCAATAACGATATGCAGCACTGTTCATAAGACCATGCTAAACATCCCACATTTGTGTGGTTCGGCTCAAGAACAATTGCCAGTATTTATCTGTACATTCAAATTGAAGTTACAACGTGCTATTTCAAAATGTTGAATGTATTTACCAAGCAATTGAGCAACGGTCAGCAAAGAGAACAGAAGTAGGCAGGATACGTTGCGCCCGTATGCTAATAACAGAATAAAAAGACCTCCTTTTGGGCCAATGGGTTTCACTGGGCTTCCTCGCATTCTAACATCGATACGCAGCACTGTTCATAAGACCATGCTAAACATCCCACATTTGTGTGGTTTGGCTGAAGAACAATTGCCAGTAATCATCTGTACATTCAAATTGAAGGTACAACGTGATATTTCAAAATGTTGAACGTATTTACCAAGCAATTGAGCAACGCTGAGCAAAGAGAAAAGAAGTATGCAGGATACGTTGCGCCCGTATTCTAATAACACAACAAAAAAACTTGTTCTTGAGCCAAAGAGTTTCACTGCGCTTCTTCGCATCCTAACAACGATATGCAGCACTGCTCTCAATGCATCTGATGAATCGCCAACGAAATTCACTGTTCATTTTGGTATACTATCAAGTACTGGAGTGCTTTCGATGGTCCAATACGGTGGTTTAATGGACGAATAAGCTCCTTCCAAATTTTGACCAAGTAACATGGCCTAAACTAATGTTTGCATCTCATAAGCAAACTTGACGGTTTTTCAATCAATTTGCACAACACCTAATTTTTTTAGAATAAAGGAAGAATTTGCACAACATTTAAAATGTGTAATGGAATCTAATCAAAATTAAATTTTATGAGCGACACACGACACCGAACCACCCGTCCTTTGATTGGCGAATTCAATTGACCTGTACTCAAATGACCTATACTCAAATAACCTTTACTCAGTCTATCAACGCTTTTTAAATCCCGAAACTTATTCAGAACAGCCAACCTACTCTCGCACAAGATCATGGTTTTACCGGTACTCATGTGTGGACCCGAGACCTGGTTGCTAAATAAACGGTACTCGAACTCTTAGCCGCGTTCGAGAGCAAGGTCTTAAGGATAATTGTTGGCCCCATATGTGAGGGAGGACGATTCCGGAGACGCTACAACCATGACTTGCACGCAATCTACCCTGAGGCAAATGTTGTAAGAAAAATCAAGCTCGGTAGACTCCGGTGGGCAGAACACCTAGCTCGAATGAGCGAAGAGGAGTCTGCCCGGAAAGTCATTTGTGGCAGGATGTATGGAAGGAGACAGCGCGTAAGACCTTGTCTGCGATGGGGGATGGCGTAAACCGGGACGCCCAGAGCGTGGGAGTGCCGGACTGGATGACATCGGCTCGAAATCGGGATCCGTGGAGAGATTTGTGAAGTAAGGCCAAGACCGGATCCCGGTTGTAGTGCCGATGATGATGGTGATGATACTCAAAAAACAAAAACCGACGCAATCGAAGTTTCTAGAAAAGGTCTAAACGAACGACGTAGCTTTGGAGTTATTTTCTTGTACCTTCATAGATTACTCGTGAATATTCGTAAACCGACGGAAAGCCATGAGTACCAATGTAAAGAGAGTAGCGTAGAATGATTGTGACATGAAATTATTATTGTGCTATGAAATACACAAATGGCATAATTTAGAGTCGCTACAAAACCTCTTACAATTAGCTGTACTTTTCGCGGTTTCGACTACGTGGTCATTCCAGTTTAAAGCTGAGAGACAAAACCTCTTGAGCTTTCGGATTCTGGTTTGTGGCATAATACCGCGATGAATATAATAGTATGTTTATTCATCATCATCATCATCATCGGCACTACAACCGGGATCCGGTCTTGGCCTTATTTAGCAAGTCCCGAGGCTTGTTAAATTTTCCGTAATAATTTGTTTTTCCGGGCAAGGTTATTAGCCTTGTGCCAAGTATGTTTATTAGTCAACCGCAAAATGTCACAGTGTTCTTATAACCACCGTACTTACTGAGGCAGATTGTAGATACTAGAGCTCATGAAATAAATACCAAATTCCGCAGCTGGCCACAATTTTACACAACTATAAGGTTGGCAACTAAGAAATTGCCGATGTTTTCAGACAAATAAAACACTTTTTTTTAAATACAATGAATAAACTTTAACCAATGATTGTTTTGCTCGATGACTTTTTGCCATCTATCTGGCAACTTCATAATTCCACGTTCGTAGAACTCCTGATCTTTATCGGCAAAAAACGAAATCAAGTGCGATTTCACAGCGCCATGATCATTGAAAGTTTTACCATCCGAAGAGTTTTGCAAAGATAGAAATAAATGGTAATCTGATGGAACAAGGTCACGGCTATATAGCGGATGTAACATAAGTTTCCAACCAACTTCCATGTTTTTGGCGAGTGATCAAAGATGTATGTGAAATAGCGCTGTCCTGGTGAAAAACGACACATTTTCGATAGACCAACTCGTGCTGTTTTTCGTTGATCGCTGTATTTAATCAGCTGTTAACAGTACACAGCCGAATTGATCGTTTGATTCCTTGGAAGCAGTTCAAAATACACCACACCTTTCCAACCCCACCAAATTGACAACAAAATCTTCTTTCATGGAAATCAGCTTTCGAGGAGGATTGTGCTGGCTCATCAAAACTGGACCAAGATCTTTTTTGATTGATGTTACTGTGAACAACCCATTTTTCATCGCCAGTGATGATTCGTTTCAAAAATGGGTCGGATTCATTGCGTCTGTGATGCAAATCGCAAGTGTTGGTGCGCATCGTTAAATGAATTTTTTTCACATTATATGGAACCCTCGCTATCTCTCGTACAGTTACATGGCGATCTGACTCGATTATGACTTTACTTTGATCATCATCAAACTCACCTGGTCGACTGGATCATTGTACATCTTTCAGTAAAAATCTCCGGAACGAACTTTGTCAAACCAATTCCGGCACTCTCTTTGTTTTAAGGCTTGTTCAACATACATATCACCTAACTTTTTAGCAGCTTGCGCTGCGTTCTTTCCTTTACGGAAATAAAATAGTAAAATATGACGAAAACGCTCGCTTTTGCACTCAATATTAAAACTGACGCCAAACTAACACCTTCTCACAAAAATGCGCACAATTTGCTTCTAAAGCAAAGTAAGACGGACAGCTAAAAAAATTTCAAAAGGAAAAAAAAAGTCTTTGACAGAGGTTTTGGGAGATGAACACTGGTCCAACAAACCCTTACACGTTTTACTTCATTAAACTAAATTAAGTACAATTTAAACCTAGTATTAAATTAAATTGTTAAGATTGTACTATTCATATCCAATAAAGGATGTTATTAAAAAAAAATTGACAGAAGCCATTAAAAGATATGCCCAAAGACATCTATGTGTTAAATCGGAAATCACTTAGTTGCCAAGCTAATACGATTATCTCACACTAACACAAAACAACCTGATCAATGATCCCAAATCTTTTTTCATCATCCTCGTCATCATCGGCACTACAACCGGGATTCGGTCTTGGCCTTATTTAGCAAGTCTCTCCACCGGTATCCAGTCCTTATCCGATATTTAAATTGTCCACAATAATTTGTTTTTCCGGGCAAGGATATTAGCCTTGCCCCACAAATCTTTTTTCCTCTTTATCATTTATAAACGTAAATCTGTCACCTATCTCAACTCCCTTTCCTATGACACGATTTCTTCAACCGACCCACAAACTACTGACAAGATTTTCGCTTCTTTCCTTAAAAATACTTTACGGGCAACTCTTTCGAGCCTTATCCGTCCTATTTCAAAGACCTGTCCGAATTCTCCCTTGACCTCTTCGTCTCTCAACTTATTCGGCATCACCTAGTTGAAGAAAAATTAAGCCTACTTAAAGACGAGTTCACCCCTGGACCTGATGGCCTTTCGGCTGTCCTTTTAAAAAAAAAAAGTTCCTTTCTCTTTCTCTCCCGCTCTCAAAGATCTTCTTCCCATCCCTTACACAGGGTGTCTTCCCAAGTATTTGGAAATCCTCTTTTGTCACCCCATACATAAAAGGGGTCCTAAAAACGATATTAGTAACTGTTGACGCCCGGCGCCGTGCTTCCTCGGTTGAGGGAAGAGCGGGGACCTTTTGGTTTGTAGACTTATTAAAACGCATTTTAATCTCGTCTCAAAATTCTTCTATTTATTCTCGTCTCAAAATTCTTCTCTATAAACTTCTTCTCTCTTAATTCTTCTATCTCAACTCGACTCTCCAAACTTAACTTGACTGCTATCTCACTTCAACATCTCAACTGTTCAAACTTAACTCTTACTTCTCAACTGTTCCTTGATTACTGACTTTACAATATAAATTTCTCTATACTTATAGAACATTGTGTTGTAATTTACTGGAAATTATAACATGAACAAAACAAATTTCAACAAAGTCTCTGTGACTTGAATAAAATTTGAACGAAAATCAAGGTTACTATGTTTTGAATGAATAAAAAGGTACAGGCTATTAAATGTGCTGTAACTGGCAATAATGTGAATGTTTATGAATGGTATGTATTAAGTGAGAAGGGAAGTTTTTAAGGATGTGTAAGGACATTCAGTGTTAATTTTAATAAGGGTAGTATTCTGGAATACAACATCGCTATCGTCTCATCCCCAGACTGTCACACATTCCAAAACTGCTCAAAGGCGTTCTTTACAATGCGTTATGTTTCCGCTGCAAATCCATCGTCTCGCCAAACCAGCGTGGTTTCCTTACGGGTAGGTCGACCACCCCAAATCTAGTTGAGTTCTCTTCTCATACTCTCGAGGCCTTAGAGAATGGCAACGAAGTTGGTGTAATCACAACCGATTTCAGCAAGAGCTTCGACAAAATCTCCCACAATCTCATCCACTTTAAGCTATCCTCATTTAGTTCCGAACCCCTGCTGACTAAGTAGATTTCTTCCTATCTTCACGATCGATGTCATATTTAGATCCACCCTCTCCAATCGTTTTCTTCCCACGCCAGGGGTTCCCCAGGGCAGTCATCTTAGACCTCTCCTATTTAGTCTTACTATTAACGATACAGACTCTTGTATGGGCTGTTGTTGATTCGGGCTTAGTTTAGTTGAGTTAGTTCCTAAGAATCCTTTTTGTAAGATAAAGAAGGCAGTAGCGCCACTACGTTTAAATAACTCCAAGTCTTCGCCAAATTGTTTGATCATCCTTACATTGAATTGCATAACCAGCATTCCTTTGAATTTCATGACCGGATAGATTAAAGGCTTTTCGGAATTTAGATTTAAGTTCAATATTGTTCAAGACGCCCTTGAGTGTGTGTGGTGGTTTTAAATGTGGCCGCTTTTAAAATCAAAGTGATATATCGAAATTGTACGCCATGAATAATTTATATCGTAAAATACAATTATTTAAACCATAAAATTATGGAATACACTTCCTGAACGGGGCTATGTCAATAATTTGAATTGTATAGAACTTTCGATGGCGTCGGTTTTTGTTGTCGTTCACGGTATACAATGGGCCAGTTGGCTTCAGCCATTCAATGTTGTAGGTAGCGTTGCTGTCGTCGTGTAATAAATTCCTGCAATTTAATTGCATTCATCAACTGCAAAAAAAAAATCATCAGTAAAGAACAGAATAAAAAAACTGTAGGGTGGGGACTTTTAATTCACGTTGGCGGAACACGATAACACCGGTGCAAATGGGCATATAATAAACTATATTGTGACGCATATGACAATGAGCACTAGAATATTCTAGAAAGTGCGAAACAAAGTACTAGAATATTCTAGAGAGTACTAGAAAATTGGAGACTAGGGGCAATAGAAAATTCGAGGCTATGGAACGGACAGAAACGAAACACCAAATCAAAATGAGGAAAAACGGTATAATTACGTCGCACGCAGATCGGGAAGATAAGTAAGTAAATAAGAAGTAAGAAGTAAAAGACGCGATAAGTCAAGAAATCGTTAAGTGTACAGTAAAAGTAACGGTTGTTATTAACGGACTAATAAAGGGTTACATTAATTCGAAATCGATTTAACGGCTCCTATTTATTAAAAATAATTAATCCAGCGAACCCTAAGGTCGCAACAATTGGTGTCAAGAGTGGGATTAATTATTGGTGAAGTAAATAAGTCAGTGAAAGTGTGTTGTGACGATGTCAGATCGACATTTGGAGGATCTTCGCGTTCCTGAGTTGAAGAAGGAACTTCAGGACCGGAATCTGGATAGCAGAGGACAGAAGCACATTATTCGACAGCGTCTGCAAGCAGCAATGGAGGAAGAGGTTATTGATGTCGACATATATGTTTTTACGATTGGGCCAGACTGCGCGGATGGAGAAGGAACAGCGAGTCAAGATGGTGCCAATGTAAGGGAGAAGAGTTCGCCACAGTTGGATATTTCGGAGATGTTCAGGATGATGATGACGCACAAGTTGCAGATATGATATGAACGCGAAACTGAATGCCCAAACCCAGTGGATGAAATGTAATTTTCAACACTTTGAGGAAGAAATTCAGTCAAAAATTCGAAACGAAGTAGAAAATCTGGACCTAAGAAACGAAGCTGAATTTAATAAAGTCACCGATGAAATAACCCAAATCAAAAAGAGACTTGAGTGTGTTGAGGGAAGTAAGACATCGCCTAGCAATCAACATGACTGCAAAGATACAAGGATGCAACCGTCAACCTTCGATGGAACGGGACCCTTCTCCGTATTTATACGTCAGTTTGACGCCGCGGCCAATTATAAGAAGTGGCCGAATGAGCAAAAGTCAACATCGCTAATCTTGTCACTTCCCGGGACGGCTGCAGAATTGCTACAAACCATACCAGCAGAGAAGCAAACAGCTTTCCAAGCGGTAAGAGACGGCCTTGAAGCTAGGCATGGAGACAGCCGCATGCAGCAGGTCTACCGCATGCAACTGCGGAGCAGAACCCAGAAACCTGGACAAAATCTTTAACAGTTACAGGCAGACATTGAGCGATTGGCAAACGCGTCTTATTCAAATATGACTAAGGAATTTCTGAACGAGGTAGCAATGGATGCATTTATAAACGCACTCCAAGATCGGGATTTGCAACAGGCCGTTCATTTGGTGGGAAAGAAGACGACTAATGAAGTACTGGCGTTCGCATTGGCATATGAATCTGCTAAACTGGCTACCGGGAGTACATATAGAGTCCGAGGAACGTCCGTCCAAGAATGTTCCTGCCAAAGAATCGGGCATGTACAACGGACAACCCCAAGACCTGATACGAAGTGTTGGACATGCGGCGAAGTCGGCCACATCTCTGTTGACTGTAGGAAACGTCGACGAATGAATGAAACATCAATTGAGAATTGTTATTCATGCGCTAATCACAAGAGAAGCCTTTAGCGTGATTCAGACTTGGACAGCACCACGACCGAATGTAAATCCTTGCATCAACAGATAATTGCTCTTAAGACCAGCCAAGAAAAGGTCATTCAGGAGAACAATCGTTTATCAACTGACCTAGCAGAGAGGCAAACTGAAATTTTGACCCTAAAGCGTCGCCTTCAGGATTCGGAAGTAGAAATTGATCGTTTAAAACAAGAGGCGTACGACCTCCGAAAGGTACAAGTAGAAGTACTAGATGGGTGGACGAGTGACGCTATACGCGCAGCTCTACTTCAGGATGAAGATATGTCGCTAATACTGGAACACAAAGAAAAGAACGAGGGGCCAACTTGGAACAATATTTCCGACAAGAGTGGAACACTTAAGGCATATTGGACACAATGAAATTTCTTGCTGGTAGAAGATGGAATTCTAAAGCGTAAATGGGAAGCCGCGGACGGAAAATCCCATTGAATGCAGATTCTAGTCCCACCATCAAAGGTGAGGGATATACTAACAGAAAAGCACGACGGGGCCTCCGGTGGACACCTGGGAGTTAATAAGACACTTTCAAAATTACGATCTCGCTTCTACTGGCTTCACATGAGAGATGACGTCGAGTCTTGGTGTAGGAAGTGCACAACTTGGACTGCGACCAAAGGACCAACAGCAAAACCAAGGAGTGCAATGAAGCAGTACAACGTTGGTGCCCCTTTCGAGCGAATTGCGATTGATATCCTGGACCATTCCCAAAAACAAACGACCACAAATACATGTTGGCTATATTGGATTACTTCAGCAAGTGGGTGGAAGTCCTTCCAATTCCACACCAAGAAGCAACAACCGTCTTTGAGCAGGTTATCAATAATTGGATCAGCAGATATGGAGTTCCCTGTGAGCTTCATTCCGATCACGCGGAAGGTTCGAATCACAGATATTTCAAGCCGTCTGTGCGGCACTGGGCGTAAGGAAAACCAGCACCACACCCTTAGATCCACAGTCGGACGGAGTGGTCGAAAGGTTCAACCGAACAATGAAAGAGTATTTATCGAAGGTCGTTAGTGATCACCAAAGAGATTGGGACAAATATGTACAAACCTTTCTCATGAACTATAGATCTGCTAATCACGATACGACAGACCATTCCCCAGCAAGAATTATATTTGGACGAGAGATACGATTACCAGTCGATGTGCGATTCGGAATACCTCCAGACGCCATAGATAAGACCGAAGACTACATAGCCGAATGGAGAAATCGCCTCGATGAGATTCATCTTTTGGTTCGAAAGCAAATCAAGGTATCTAGTGACAGGATGAAAACAAGGTACGACGTTCGAGCCAACGCGTCCGGATTTAATGCAGGCGATAACGTATGACTTTATAACCCTCATGGACAAAAAGGAAGGTCTCCGAAGTTGCAGCAACATTGGGAAGGACCGTAGAAGATTCTCACAAGAATTAATGACGTTGTCTATAGGATTCAGCGAAGACCGAACGCCAAGATGAAAGTGGTGCATCGTTGCCGACTGGCGGCTTTTTGTTAACCCAGAAGACCAATGAACTTAGTTCGGGACGAACTAATCTAGGCGTAGGGTAGTGTGTCGCATATGACAATCAGAACGAGAATATTCTAGAAAGTACTGGAAAACTGGAGACTATGAACAGTAGAAAATTCGAGACTACGGAACGGGCGGAAACGAAACACCGAATCAGTACGAGGAAACGGTATAAATGTCGCACGCAGATCAGAAAGTAAAAAGTAAGAAGTAAGCAGTAAAAGGCGATAAGTACGGAAGCGACAAGTGAAAAAATCGTTAAGTGTACGGTAAAAGTAACGGTTGTTATGAACGGACCAATAAAGTGTTATATTAATTCGAAATCGATTGGACGGCTCTTATTTATTAAAAATAATTAATCGAGCGAACCCTAAGCTCGCTACAATATGAAATAAGTAAATGACAGAAAGTGTGATTTATGCATTTTATCTTGAATTAAAACACAACCATCCGGTCAACATTCTTCCTTTGCCAACAATGGTGTTGTCCGCATCGGATAACAAAATGAATGCCTCCTTAGTTGGTCACCTTCAATTACAACCAATCGTCCACAACATGGATGCACAAAGTTTTATTTTCCATATATCTTTTAGCCCCATGAACAATTAGAAAAAAAAGTTGGATAACTTGCCACTATTTTAAAGGAATACATAGAAAGATGTTCAATCTTCACAATAGCAAACTATGGTAAACTGATTCTGCTTAGGCACAGTCGTACTAATGTCTATTCCCTTAAAACAAATGAGGTCATTTGTAAGAACAAAATCTTTGGAATAATTTCCAGGTTCCATAGCTTACAACGCGTTTATAGTGTGGCGGTTCCTTTGAACGCCCCTGCTTACCTTCCAATTAACCATCCAGGTAAATGCTCTCTGAGCACCAAAACACATAAAAGTATACACTTACATTTACATAGTTGTACTATCAATTCCTGAAATCCTGTAAATCCACAATATTCTCTGTTGCAAAAGCCATCAGCACCAAACAGGCATGTCCCCGTATAAGCACCTTGGTTGCATCTCCAAGCAACCAACATGAACCGAACCAATTCAGTACACATGATCGAGTTCCACCAGCAATTGTAAGTATCTTCCACAAGTAACAGCAATCTGGTTGCACCATCAAGCAACCAACATTGCCCGAACCACATCAAGGAGATATACCCTTACGCGTCAGCCGCACACGTGCAGGAGATGTTTCATATTTTCCTTTTGTATACATGCCCACAACGGTCGGTCATCTGACCAACAAATACATTAAGGCATACGGCTGAGCGCCCAAGGAATTCGAGTTCTCATAAATGAAAAATTACCATCGAGAATTCGACTGCATGGAGATGCCGCCAAGATGTGCACCATCAGCACAAATGCTTTACGCAGTCGCTGATCGTGTAAATACCTAAATCTCTATGTCGAGATAATGGCACCAGCTGCAACCATGCCAGCTAATGTTCCCCTTATGGAACTATTATATCCACGGTCCGCATACTTATGGACACACACACCATGAGCAACCGAGGCAAGCATCGAATACGTTTCGTGCCCTTTGTGTTGATGCAAGGTAAATCATCCCCTTTTAGGTCGACAGCAAAAGACGAAATTTTATTTTGGGAAATTTAATTAATCGCGATACGGATTCCGTGGAGGCAAGTCGTGCCTCCACGTTAAACAACCAAGAGTCGAGTCAAGTATCAGCCAGTGGACGGTGTGGATAAAAGAGTCATCCTTCCTATTAAATTAACAATGTTAAAACCAGCAACGGATCGTTCTTGCGTTATCAAATGTCTTTAATTTAAACCGCTTTGTATAGTTTCCGTATACCATAAACATACCAAGTTCTTGCGTTATCAAATGTCTTTGATTCAAACAGTTGGGTTATAGTATGCGTATTAAAATTAAATAATCTAAACAGTGTGTCCATTTACCGTTAAGACTGTAAATCATCATAGCATTTTACATACTGCTAAGTGACTTGGTTACATTAATTATAAGATTTTTTTAATCGACATCGAATTTGCGTGTATGTTAGACTTTAGTTTGTTTTCTTATCGAATAATAAATAGAAAAAAAAACAGATCAACTCGGAGTTTTACTTAATTGAACTGAAAGCAGCGGCAGACGACAGGGTATAGAGGTGAACCTGTGCCCCCGAGGCACCTTACCACTAGAGAAAATATACAAAATAACCACAATAGGGCTAATCAGAAAGTTTATTGCTGAACCCCCACAAGGGCATATAACCGCCAGTTCAACCTTCGTAGGCATAGATAGGCCCTTTTTCCGTAGTTCGTTCCGAATTCAGTCGTCTTTTTGTAAAGGAATAAAGTTCTAAAATAGAAATCTAACCACTCTTCAGATACCTCTAGGTCATCGAGTTATCACACAAAGAAGTGAATTCTGAACACAAGTTCTCGCATAACGAAAAGCCGAAAGTTCATCGTTTTAGAAGGAGTATAACAGTTCGTTGTTATTCGAATTTTATAGCACAAACCAGTGATCCCCACAAGTACAGCGAACCAAACAGCAAATGGTACTGCTAAAGGTTAAACAAAAGCCACCATGTGATAGATTTATCGTCTCCAATGTTGAAATTTATCACAATCATTCAATCGTCATGTTTTACGAGAAGCTGACTATTTGTGGGTTCGTTTTACCGTTCTACAGCATAATGTGTTGTATGTTTATCATAAACATGGTTTGGTTATATCGAAGAAATGTCTTGACTCATTGTAGTTAATATGAATGAAAAAAAAAACGTATCGCATTATGATCGTTTGACTGGAGAATACTCTGGATTGAGTCGCTTTCTCGAAATATCCACAAAAACTCTCATTTTTTCGGACATTTTTTTTAATTAACAAACAATTACGTAAAATATCGCTTTCTCGAAATATCCACAAAATCTCTCATTTTTCCGAGGACATTTTTTTTTTAATTAACTTATTACAATTACTTAACACCATTAAAACTAAAAAGCAAATAGGTAAAAGTTAAAAACAGGATATTTTCACTATGTTAATTATCATTTCACCTATTGTGCTTCACAGGAAGTACTAATTCACAAAAAACTGGGACAATAATAAATTTGTGAAGCACAGCCCAACTTACTCGACAACCACAAAACCGCCATCCTCGTAAAACGAAAACGACATAAATAAATTGTTGTTAAAATGCAAACGCCACCATGAAAAACAAAAGATCAGAGACCATTAATGGCAACACACTACACAACCTTCGTTGTCAGAATGACTGCATCTTCGACCCTCAATCTCAAATGCCTTTCAATCCTACTAACGAGCGAAAGTTGTACAATAATTCATTCAAAGTAATAGAAATCTCATTTTAGATCTATCAATATTTCACAGACAGTCATCTCCTCTACCGTCTGTGCTCGCATTGTGCTATTAAAAGCAGATTATCGTTGCAAGCCATCGCACCTTAGGGGAAGCTAACCTAGTTCTCGACTCAAATCGAACCTAATTTAAAGACAATTAATTTACGAAATTGTTGCAAATAAAAGGCAAGGAACGAATTTAATGATCTAATACCTGACTCTAATGGTAATAGAACGTCTGGGAGCATCATGCAGCTTATTTATCAATCCACCCGCTTTTCAATCGGAATTTGTATTTTGCCGAAGGGCGGATTTAATGGCCTTGACTATCGTCGAACTGGTATCATAATAATTTCCATCCTCTCTGTCATCGCCCTTCCTATAATGGCACAGGTATTTGTCTGCCCACAAATTCCAATTCATCATCGTCATCAGCTTATGCTTCTTTCGTGCTGCAACCACAACAGGTTATCAGTTGGGTTCCCCTTCGAAGAAGGAATGTGCTCTCCACGTACGAAACTTTTTCCCTTCTCATCCAGACGTTTCACTCCGAGTATACAATTCGAATAGACCCTGGGGAGGCAATCAGGTAGAAATATGCGCCGAATACATTGGCACAAACCCAATGGTGATCTCGGTGTCCTAATATGCAAGATGAGCTCTATCTTAGGGTGCATAAAACAAATCCGATGAGGGACGGGATCGTATGATAGGGATGACTATAGAAAAAGGATGGAGCCACTGAATTAACCAAAGAAATAGAGCGCATTTAAAGGATGTAAAAGGAGAGAAGATGTTAACGTCTGACCAAGCTTATCGATGTTTTTTATTCCTTATACTTAAACCCGATAAGCACCGGCAAGGAACGTGAGAGGAATGGTAAAATAATCGCTACTTTGAATCCTCAGACCCAGATAGGTCTAAGAATTTGTTATACACAAAAAATACCGAAATTCCATAGGAGGTCATATATGAATAAAAGCAGCCCAACAAATTGCCTCATTTTACTACAATCTAATCTACAAGGTACGTCGAGTGTGAACTTGAAATATGTGTCTAGTGAATGTAGTAAAATGAGTTCTAAACTACAATAAAAAAGTAATGATCATAAATCTTAAATTAATTGAGTGTTATTTTTATTATTATTATTTATTATTTATTGGCCTGTAGGAACCCGGAAGTTAATGACCTCACCGACAGGGAACAATGGCGGAGCCGAGTCGGTGAGTCATGAGTGTTTATATACGAATATTTATATATAAGGTACATGGTACTCACCGAGTGGTACCGCGAACATTTATATATGAGATACATGGGTACACACTGAGGGGTACCACGAACATTTACTCGTATATGTAAGGTACATGGTACACACCGAGCGGTACCACGAACATGTATATATAAAGCATAGGATACACACTGATCAGTGCCAACTATGCGGTGCTTAATGTTGTATATATGAGTAACAACACTTGCTCGCTTCCTTACAACAACAATTACTAGCGGGAATGGACATATCTAACCATTTAGGAAGAACATAAAAAGCCTTATGCTATTGTCAGTCTGTAACAATCCCTGCATCAACGCAACAAAGAACACAAAGCAATTCGCTGCACGTTATTCAGGTGTCATAACCCACCCTGATCCTTAAGACCTTATCGCGTATGAAATAACAGTGAAGAAGAACGTGTGATTCGAACTGACGCTATGACCGTTTGAATCACCAAAAATTGTACCTAAGCGTTACCCATCAGGCTACTGCCCGTGTTCAGAATTTGATTTTTATACTCGACAATACTCCACTGATGTGAATTATTATGTTATCGCTAGGTATACGGCTCTGATGTGTTTTCTTATTCGATTTTCGTTCGGTGTTCCTTGGCCTCAGAATGATCCACTTAGAAAGATATGATGAAGTCAGCGCAGAAAGATACGCGACAATTCGGAAAGAAACCGCGAAACGTTTCAAATGCAAAAAACGCGAATGGGAGAAGACTCGGATCGAAACAATCCTAGAAAATACCAGAGGAAGGGTGGAAGCGAACATACAGAGGAAAGTCATTGATTGCTTTCAACCCGGCGAAAGCCAACACGATCCTCGTCCCTGTTCAACCCAAGTTGATATGCAGTCTCCACGTGACACCCCTGGATATCAACTTTGGCACCCGCCACGTAGTGAACCAATGCATGCAGCGACATGCTGAGAAAGGTTGGCACGGGGCTATTAACCTTGCCCGTAAAAAAATTATTATGGGAAATTTAACAAGCCTCGGATATGGACCCGATACACGACGACGACCACGGAAACAAAAATGGCTAAACGATTTAAGAATTTTCCCATGGAACATCCGCTCACTATACAGAGTTTGAGCTGCACAGCAGCTAGCCGATGCCCTGTCCGAATATAAGGCTGACATAACAGCATTGCAGGAAATAATATGAGCGGGGAGTGGTGTTATTCAAAGAAAGGAGTATGACATTTATTACAACTGTCATGCAAAACACCATGTGGTCGGAGTAGGCTTTCTAGTCAAGCAAAAACTGAAGCCTGCCATTATCGGCTTTATGCAATAAACGAAAGGCCATGCACTCTTCGCGTGCGAGGCGAGTTTAAGAACATAAGCCTCATAAACGTTCACGGACCTACAGAGAAGTCCCCGGAAGACGAAAAAGAGGAATATGACGAGAACGTCGAACGGGCCCTCAATGCATGCCCAAGAAACGATGTGAAAATCGTTCTTGGTGATTTGAATGCAAAAATAGGTCGGGAGCCGGTTTTCAGGCACTACACAGGTTCCCATAGTTTGCATGAGAACACTAATGACAATGGACTACGAGTCATCGAACTGACAGCATCGAAAAACTTGGTCGTTGCAAGTACCAGGTTTCCACGCAAAGATATCCACAAAGCCACCTGGGTATCACCTGGTGGAGCCACTCGTAACCAAATTGACCACGTGTTGATAGATCGCCGCCACTTCTCGAGCCTGATGACGGTACGAACGTACCGAAGTGCCAAAGTCGACTCGGATCGCTATCTTGTTGGAACAGTTTTCAGAGCGCGGATTACCTTACGGAGAGGTATTGCATCCGCGGATCAGAGTCGGATCAACACGGCTGCCTTACGCAATGAGAATACCAGTAACACCTTTGGTCATGCGCTAAGACTCGCCCTCGAAGAGCTCGACGGAGGGAGAGTAAGTCCTGGGGCCAGAATGCCGGGCGTAGAAGAGAAATGGACACGCCTTAAGAATACTGTCATTAGTACTGCCAACTCCATCTTAGACAGTAGTCGTAGAGATCGGAGCGACTGGTTTGATGATGAGTGCAAATTAGCGACTGAACGTAAGAAGGGGCAATGCAGCAGTCTCTTAGGACGCGGGTACGCGAGGAGAAATACAAAAAGCTCAGAAGATCTGAAAAAATACTCCACAGACAAAAGAAAAGTGCCTGTGAAAAAAAAACCTTGTCTGGAAATAGAGAAAAGTAGAGAGCGAGGTCCGCACCAGGGGGGGGAAGTTCTACCAAATAATCCGCAGCATGACGCGCTACACACCACATTGTACTTACTGCAAGGATAAAGAGGGTAATCTGATCACCGAACCTGACGCCATTCTGGAGCGATGGGAAAAGCACTTCAATGAATTTCTAAATGGTCAGCTTACAGAAGAATTGGAGGCTACAGCAATGCAAGATCAAGACCAAATGCTGCCGCCACCAAGCATTAAAGAAACGTTAAAAGCCATAAGACAGCTCAAATCAAATAAAGCTCCGGAGCTGATGGCATACCAGATGAGCTGATCAAACAAGGAGGGACAGCGTTACATCACACAATTCATGAGGTCGTGGTGCACGTATAGGAGCAAGAGGAGACGCCGGAAGTTTGGCATCGTGGTATTATTTGCCCCATACATAAGAAGGGAGATATCACACTGTGCAGCAACTATAGAGGTATAACATTGCTGAGTACCGCCTATAAGATACTCGCCACTATCCTACAAGGTCGGATAGCCCCATACGCTAAACCCATCATTGGTCAATATCAGTGTGGCTTCATCCCAGGCAAATCAGCGATTGATCAGATATTCACCCTTAGGCAGGCGATGGAAAAATGTCTGTAAATTAAGATTCCATTATATCATCTATTTATAGACTTCAAGGCCCCCTATGACAGCATAGCCAGGGTAGAACTATATAATGCCATGAGAGAATTCGGCATTCCAAACAAATTGATACGGCTTTGTAGGTTGACCATGACCAACGTAACTAGTCAAGTAAAAGTAGTGGGATTGCTGTCCAAACCAATAAACACCGTTTACGGACCCCGATAAGGGG
Source organism: Microdon myrmicae (assembly GCA_963931805.1). Lineage (NCBI taxonomy): Eukaryota > Metazoa > Arthropoda > Insecta > Diptera > Syrphidae > Microdon > Microdon myrmicae. The sequence goes on along the minus strand of OZ007503.1, from coordinate 5,897,472 downwards.
ACGGTCAGGCTGTGCCTCCTCTTCAACCTGGCATTGGAGAAAGCAATCCGTGATTCTGGCGTCACAACTAGAGGGACTATTATCACCGAGTCTAGCCAGATTCTTACCTACGCAGATTACATCAACATCATCGGTAGAACCGAATCGGCTTTACGGGAATCCTTCACCCGGGTCGAGCAGGCGGCACAAAAACTGGGACTGCACATTAATGAGGGAAAAACTGAGTACGTGGTGGCAACTTCTGCGAAGAGAAGACCTAACGTTGGTCAAACTATCTGGGCACTGGAGCACGAATTTGAAGTAGTGCAATACTTTAACTACCTTGGGTCAATAGTATCAGCCGACAACAATATGGAAGAAGAAATACGCGAACGGCCGATCAAATCCAACAAACACTACTATGGTCTATCAAGGCTCTTGAAATACCGAAATTTATCCAGAACATCCAAGCTACTACTGTACAAGACCATGGTCTTAACAGTACTCATGTATGGATCCGAGACCTGGGTGTTTAATGAAAGGCGCTCCGAACTCTTAGGCGCGTTCGAGAGGAAGGTCTTAAGGAGAATTGTTGGCCTCGTATGTGGGGGAGGACGATTCCGGAGACGCTACAACCATGAGTTGTACGCAAGCCACCCTGAAGCTAATGTTGTAAGAAAAATCAAGCTCGGTAGACTCCGGTGGGGGGGACACCTAGCTCGAATGAGCGACGAGGACCCTGTTCGGAAAGTCCTTTGTGGCAGGATGTATGGAAGGTGACAGCCCGGCAGACCTTGTCTGCGATGGAGGTATGGCGTAGACCGGGACGCCCAGAGCCTGGGAGTGCCGGACTGGATGACATCGGTTCGAAATCGGGATTAGTGGAGAGATTTGTTAAGTAAGGCCAAGACCGGATGCCGGTTGTAGTGCCGGTGATGATGATGATGATGAAATGGACATGGATCAGAGACACAATCAAACAAACAGCTCAAAATGTATTAGGATTTAAGATAACAATTAAGTCCAAACCTTGGTTTGACGGTGAGTGCAGGGCGAAGATCGAACAACGTAAACGCATCAGAGTGATATACTTAGAAAGATATGATGAAGTCAACGCAGAAAGATACGCGACAATTCGGAAAGAGACTATGAAACTTTTCAAACGCAAAAAACACGAATGGGTGAAGACTCGAATCGAAAAAATCCTGGAAAATGTCAGAGCAAAGAATATCAGAGATATGTATGTTGGCATAAATTAAATTAGAAATGGCTACCGAGAGATAGCCAAAATAATTCGAGGCGCAAACGGTTGTCTGGTGACAGAAACAAAAAATATCGTGACAAGGTGGAAGCAGCACTTTGAAAATCTGCTCAAGGTGCGCACTCATCAACCACAAATACCGCACCAGACATACATACAGCCTAGCGTCAGATCCCAGAACGCTCTTTCAATGAAGTTGTAGACGCAATAAATCGAATGAAAAATAACAAGGCCCCCGGAGTCGACTGTATACTGGCTGAGCTTATGAAGAATAGAGGAGAGGCAACCGCTCGAAAGATCCACCAACTGATTAAAACAATATGGGATAAGGAAGTCATTCCGGAAGAATGGAAAACCTCAATAATCGTCCCCATTTTCAAAAAAGGCGACAGATCTGACTGCAAAAATTACAGAGGAATATCATTGCTCTCAACCACATACAAAATATTAACAAAATGTACTGGCAGGAATCACACCGTACGCAGAAGAAATATTGGGAGACTACCACATGGCCTCTCACCATGTCATTTTAACCTTGTGCTCGAGTATGTCATCAGAAAGGTACAAGACGACAACATGGCCGGATCATCCTTGAACGGGGTCACACGTGTGCTCCCACATTCGGATGACATCGCCGTTTTGGGCATGCAATCACCACGCAAGCGGCAAAAGAGGTAGGCCTAGAAATAAATGAAGACAAAACAAAATACATGACTACGGCGAGACCAGGTGGACGTCAGGGGACACATATAAACGTCAGAGGCAAGATATTTGAAAAAGTTAAAGAATTGAAATTTGGCACAAGGCTAATAACCTTGCCCGGCAAAACAAATCATTATGGAGAATTTAACAAGTTTCGGATATGTACCGGATACCTGTGGAGAGACTTGCTAAATGAGGCCAAGACCGGATCCCGGTTGTAGTGCCGATGATTATTTTATAAAAAATTTAAATATCTGGGAACGATACTGCGGGCCAGTAACGAAATGCCGAAGGAAATAAATAAAAGACTACAGTCCAGCAATGCTGGTTGGCACACAGTCAGTAAGCTGCTGAAATCCGAACTCCTATCACGTAACATAAATCTCCGTGTTTATAAAATCATAATCATGCCAATTGCTCTATATGGGTGCGAAACATGGGCTCTCACAAAACGGGAAGAAAATAAATTCCACGTATTCAAGAATAAAGTTTTGATGGGTATCTTTGGAGGTAAATATGACGAGGAGGCAGACAATGGAGGAAACTCTACAACAACGGATTGGAGTAAGAGTAATCAGGTCGCGAAGAAAAAGAGGGGCCGGACATGTGGCGCGAACGGGCAACGATAGGATCGTGCGTAGAATTCTTAACGGTAGACCAACGGGAAAGCGACCGGTAGGACGGTCGCAACGGAGATGGGAGGACAATGTTAGGTTTGACCTTGAGGAGATCGGGTCGGATAGTCGAACGTGGAAGAACAGCGCACGGGACAGGGAACAATGGCAGAGTTGAGTCGGTGAGTTCATGAACTTTCGGGTCCCTACAGGCCAATAAATAGGAATAGTTATACTTTTATTTTTTGCTCGTCTCCCGTAACTGCCCATGTGGGTTTGCTGCAAGTCGACTCCCAACTTTGCCTATCACTAGAATATTATCGGAGTCTCAATCTGCTTCTCTTTATGATCTTCCGTCAAGGATATTCGAGTGGTCTCTTTTGCCTGTAAGAAAATTCTCTATTTGGTTACGCGCTACGCAGTCGGGTGATATCCATGTGGCTTTATGAATTTGCTTGTGCTTGAACATCGTGCTTTTTACTAACAGATCTTTTGACGCTCCGAACGTGATAATTCGAATTCAAATATCATTTGAAACGTCGTGTAGGCTTTCTTTATCTATAGTTGTTGGACAGAGAACAATGGCGGAGTCGAGTCGACAAAGTTACGGGTTCCTACAGGCCAATAAATAGTAGTCAAAAGTAATAGTAATCGGCATGTTCGGTAGCAGGCATTGAATCGTACTTTATGTCCATAAAATCACTTTAAGTGCTTCCTTGAAAATGTCTCGTAGGGGAGTTTGGAGCAGCTGCATCCAAATAACACGCGTTTCGAAAATGGCAACAATGTTGTCACCTCCCAAAACCCCTGTCTGTATCGCTAGATTAACATAAACAAAGTATTTGGCACCCGCTAAGTTATCACCAAATAGGATTTTCAATTTGCAGTGGTGTGACCATTACCCCCGGTGTCTAAGTATGAAACATGCAGACTGCAGACTGATCTCATAATGATGTGAACTTCTCCTCGTGGGGGGGAACCTCGAATTTTTTTGGGCAAATGCATCACCGCTCGCAGGTTTGACGCTACTGGGCTGCTTGCCAAACAACGTTCTCAAAATATTCTGCTTCACCTCGTAACACTGCTTGGGTTAGGTCTTTAAATATAATCTCGATGCCAAGGAATGCAACGTACAACCGACAATAAATGCAGGTCAAGTTGACTATTTGTCGTAGCACATCGACAAGAGCAATAATGACAACAGTCTGAGAGGTTTTATGAACGAGGCTAAGGGAAGAACAGGTGCGACAGTGGCTATCAGAGAAGAAAGAATAATGTCGGGCATAACATAGACTCACCTTATCAGCTGGAATTGTCCGAGACAGCTTCTGAGTCCCGATGTGCTTTTTATCGCTGTTGGGGGTCGAGCTAGACGTGTTGCTGGCTGTTGTAGTCGTTGTCACACTTCCGCAACCCCCAGCCGCGGTGATTGATGTTGCCGCCACGACAGTCGTTGTTGGCAGTGGCGACGGTGGGGTCGTCGGCGAGGGTGTTTCAACTGACGTCGAAGACATCCCCTTCGGCTTCGTTGCTTTCGACGAAGAACACTAGAGATCACAAGTGCGCCTTTGTGCCTCCCTACACCGCCGTGATATAACCTATAGCGTCTCACTTCTCCACTATTGATTTCTTTTCTTTCTTTTTTCTTTTTTTTTACCTTCTCTACCTATTCTTCTCCTTATTTATTTATTTATTTATTTCACAACACAACCATTTTCAATGGAGAGAACGCACAAAAACAAAGCAGCCACGAAAACAAACAAACAAACAAATAATAAATAAATAATAATTAAAAATGGGGCAGAGGTAATTCAGCTAATTCCGCTGCACGTCTTCATACTTTTCTATTTTCACTTGTTTCTCTTGATGTCCAACGCAGTGGTGTTGGCTTCAGCACTGTAACTGTAAATTAAACCACAATATAACGGTAATGTTACACCTTACGGCGGCTCTTCATTGATTTTTTCGTGAAAATCATAAAAACACGGGACGTACACAACACAAAGATACGGTGGGTGTAATGCAGAAGGGGTTTTGTGTTCACGCACGCACACTCTCAGGCCAAAACAAAAAGCGAACCTAAAAGGCCACACGGACGTATGAAGGATAAAAGAAAAATATATACGAGAGGTAATCAAAGGAAGTAAAACTGCTAATCGCGTCACGAAGGATACGGTGTATTTGTCGCTTTTCTCCTTGAGTCCTTTTACTTTATTTCGCAGCAATGTTGAGGAGTCGACTTTTAAACCGTTGTCCCACTCCGGGACAAGAATTCTCGCTGGAGCAGGATGTTTCTTATTTGTTTGTTGGTTTGCCTTATTTTCGTTTGAGAGGAGAACGATTTCCAAACCACACACTTTCCAGGGAGATCGGGACAAAACGGTTGAAAATAGACGTGAGATCACTTCCTGATTGATTTTTCTTCCTTTTTTCCTTGTCGCTTAAAGTATCCTTTCCGACTTTTTTTTTTACATTTCTCTATTTATTGACCATAAATGATTTGTTACATTTTTCAAACATTATTATAAAGTTACATATTTCATGGGTGGACAAGATAGGAGTAGGTGGGGCTTCCTGGAAAAGGTCAGAAAACCAGGATATAATTATTTACTTAACCTATAACTAATTTGCTTAACTTAACTTAACTTAGCTTAGCCTAGCTTATCTAATTATTAAATCTATTATTATTACAATAAGTTAGAGTAGGGTGGGGCGGGAGGTATAGTGGTCGATGGGTAGGATTTGGGTTAGGGTGGGTACTATCAGTCGGGGATATGGATTGGGGGAACACTTTCCGATTGGTCGTTGAAACGAAAGATATTAGAGAAGGGTTGTATATTACAATATTTAAACTGGTGAGGTGAGAGTTCAGTATTGTGGTATACAATCTCATTGGAGTCCTTGACCAACCTGCCAGAGGTGAAGAGGGTTCTGGTGTGGAGACAGTTCGGGTAGGGAGTTCGATTATCTGACGGAGTCGATGTGAGCGCATTTATTATCGGATTGGGATAGGAAGATCCTTTCCGACAAATATTTTCAATATACGACAATGATTCCGGTTTTTAGCGACGCATCAACAACCGAACTTGAGATTTCCTCGCCGAACACGGCCGTTATCGACTTCGTCGTCTCACGTCTACGTTGTGAATCGACACTCGTCGACACCACCGTTCACTTTCCAATACTTCTCGATACAAACGTCAATTTCGTGGCTGGCGACTTGTTTCCGGATTGTATTGCACTGAATGCGATGGGTGATGTATTGGCTCTACCATGCCGTACTGCTTCATCCTACATATTTTGTTGTTGTGGGGTGGTTTGTGTTTGCATAATCTCATATGATGCTGAAATGAAATAAACAGATGATATCGAGTGGATTGTAGCAAGTTCCACACAACTTAGTGTTGCCAGGTGGATGGGAATTGAACAGGTACAACCTGCGAATCGAATGGCAGACAAGTGCGGTATATTCATTCAAATTTATAGTACAACATTTTATATGATTGAACTGAACATTTTGATTTTGACGTGGTACGGACGGTAAAATTCAATCAACGCTAGTGGTATTTTTTTTAACGGCAATATTAAGTTACGTGGCGCAACACTAATAACCTTGCCCGGAATAACAAATTATTATGGAAAATTTAACAAGCCTCGGGACTTGCTAAATAAGGCCAAGAGCAGCTCCGGGTTGTAGTGCCGAGGATGATATAAAGTTAAACTCACTGGAAATATAAAATTGAACAATTTTTAGTTTTTCTGATGCGCAAATATGTTTTAATGTTGCAAGCGACGATTTTAAATATTGTAACATAAAGGGTCTCACCCAAAGACAGGAGTGTCGGCCTCACTGTAATGTAAAAGGGGCTCATGTAGGAGTTACTATAATTTACCTGCGCCACTGCAACGTATTTTAACGTATGTTGGGAGTTACAGAAAAAAAATACATATATATATATATATATATATATATATTTGCACTTGGTACTCTTCGATTACGGAAGAACAGATAAAGTTGAAAAGGTGTGCAGTCTATGTTGCCAACAAGAATAACTAGAGTTGAAAAGGTGTGCAGTGAATGCTTTATAGAGTTGAAGAGGTGTGCAGCCTATGTTTTTTCTTGTAGACGGAAAGCGCCGGGACCAGTTATTGAGTTTGCTGCCACCTGTAGAAGTATATACTCTCGGGAGGACTAATAGTCGCTAGCTGCAAAACCGATTACCGGATGAAGGTAGGCTTGTAGGCTAGATCGCATAATTTATTTCTTGCAAAAAATGTGTTTAAACTTACGGAACAAAAAATGCATTTAGACGTACCTGGGTAGTACCCTATGTACTCACGTTGCTGACGCTACCAACCGCTTCTCCAGCTCCTGCACGGCCCTATCAATGTCCCAGGACACAGGCAATACCTCCTTCTAATCGTTATAATGTTTATTGTTCTCTTAGTTATAATTTCAATTCTCGGGTTACAATGCTGGATCCATATATGAACGTATAATTAACAATCGGAACGTTGGTTCTCCCTTTCTTCTCTTCCACTCGCATTCCTCGCACCAAGCGGTTTTATTAAACAAAGGCAAAACGGAGCGTACTTCACCGTACCAAACGAATAAATCTAACGTTTTACTTTCTTAACAAGAAAACGCAATATTTATAATATAAGAGAAAGAAATGCCACTTATTTTTGACGCTACAAAATAAGTTACTCTTTAAGTCGAACAAAAACGAAAAAATATCATACGAGGGTTGCCTGTTATGTTTCGGGATTTGGCAACCCTAGCGTTGCAATCCGGCAATTGACAGCTCTGTCGTAAAGTTGGACATTTTTGAGGTTATACGCACTCAGAACGTTTTGACATACGAGCGCTATGTGTGTTGTTTACAGTAACTTAAAAGATTCATCTCGGCCCAAAAATGGAATTAAATCGTCAACATTTTCGTGCGATTATTTTTTACAACTTTTGGCGTGGATTAACTCAGCAACAGTGCATGGATGAACTTAATTCAATTTTTGGCGATGAAGCTCCATCAAGGACCAGTGTTTATCGATGGTATGGTGAATTCAATCGTGGTCGTAGTTCACTCCAAGATGAATTTCGTGAAGGTCGTCCAAAATCAGTTGTTGCTCCGAAAACCATTGATGCTGTGCGCGAACTGATATTGGAAGATCGTCATGTGACCTATTGTGGGATTGAGACAACCTTAGGCGTTAGTGGGACCAGCATACATTCAATATTGCATAAACATTTGACTGTCAAAAAAATTTGTTCGCGTTGGATCCCACACAATTTGTCAATCGCCCAAAAAAGGCTCGTGTCAATTGGTGGAAATGGATGCTCAAAAAATACGGTCGCGTTGCTTCGAAACACGTCTATGACATCGTGACAGGTGATGAATCGTGGATTTACGCGTATGAGCCCGAAAGTAAACAGCAGTCGACTGTCTGGGTGTTTCAAGATGAGACAAATCCAACAAAAGTTGTTCGCGCACGAAGCACTTCCAAGCAAATGGTCACCTGTTTTTTCGGAAAAACTGGACATGTCGCAACCGTACCACTAGAACAACGCAGAACAGTCAATTCTGAGTGGTACACAACCATTTGTTTGCCAATTTTCTTCCAAGAAATCAGGAAAACCAACCGCCGAAGACGGATCACTCTTCACCACGACAATGCGAGCTGTCACACATCGGCTGCGACAACTGCATTTTTGAGCAGCCAAAACATCGATTTGATGGGTCATCCACCGTATAGTCCTGACTTGGCACCGAATGACTTCTTTTTATTCCCGCACGTAAAAAACTAACTGAGAGGTCAACGTTGTTCGGCACTTGAAGAAGCGGTTGCTGCATTCAGAATGCATGTGTTGGAGATACCTCAATCAGAGTGGCAAAAGTGCTTCGATAATTGGTTCAAACGCATGCAAAAGTGTATAGATCTTCATGGGGAATATTTTGAAAAACAATAAAGTGATTTTCGATGATCAATAATTGTTTTTGTTCTCTTAACCCGAAATATAAAAGGCAACCCTCGTACAATCAATTAAATCAACAGTCGACGCGAAATACTTCTTTTCTTAACCATTTTACTGCACACCCACTACTTCCATCATGCACAACTGTCAACACGGTCCTCTGGAATTCACCGTTCTCTCCCTCTCTCCCCTCTATCTCCATTCAGCATCTCTGCCCTGATCAACATTTATCTTCGACGGCGGTCGGCTTCGAAACTAGCCAAAGTCATCACCGCGGACAAGAAATTGGGTTTATACACCGCCACTAGTTATTTTACATATTCTGGTTAAATTAAAGGCGATGGGGAAGATACTTATGTAAATTGGAAAGGAAGATATTTTCCAACCAACAATAGGTAAAGAAAGCCTACATGACGTTTCAAATGATAATGGTATTCGGATTATCACGTTCGCAGCGTCAAAAGATCTGGTAGTGAAAAGCACGATGTTCAAGCACAAGCAAATTCACAAAGCCACATGGATATCACCCGACGGCGTAACCCGTAACCAAATATACCACATCCTCATAGACAAAAGACACCACTCGAACATCCTTGACGTAAGATCATATAGAGGAGCAGATTGCGACTCCGATCACCTTCTAGTGATGGGCAAAATTAGAAGTCGGCTTGCAGCAAACCCACGTGGACAGTCACGGGAGACGAGCAAAAAGTTCGAGATTGATAAACTAAAAGACCTACGTAAAAGGGCGGCATATCAAGACGAACTAACGAATAGATTTAGCATCCTAGAGAATGACAGTAGTGAGGAAGAGGAAGCCAATAGTGTGGACATTAAATGGGCATCGATTAGAGACACAATCAAACAAACAGGTATTAGGATTTAAGAAAACAACTGAGTCCAAACCTTGGTTTGACGATGAGTGCAGGGCAAAGATTGAAGAACGTAAACGCCTCGGAACGATCCACTTAGAAGCATATGATGAAGTCAACGCAGTAAGATACGCGACAATTCGGAAAGAAACAACTAGACTTTTCAAACGCAAACAACGCGAATCGGAAAAGACTCGGATCGAAAAACTCATAGAAAATGCCAGAGCAAAGAATATCAGAGGTATGTATGCCGGCATAAACTCAATTAGAAATGGCTACCGAGGGAGGGCCAAAATAATCGGAGACACAAACGGCTGTATGGTGACAGAAACAAAAAATATCGTGACAAGATGGAAGCAGTACTTTGAACACCTGCTCAATGTGCGCACCCATCAACCACAAATAAACGCACCAGGCGTACATACAGCCGAGCCTCAGATCCCAGAGCCCTCTTTCGACGAAGTTGTAGACGCGATAAATCGACTGAAAAACAACAAGGCCCCGGAATCGAATGCGTTCACAATGAGGCAACTGCTGGAAAAGAAGTGGGAGTATGGAGAGACGGTTCGCCAACTGTTCGTGGACTTCAAAAAATTCTTCGACTCAGTCGCAAGGCAAAGACTCTACCATATTGTGGTTGAGCTGGGGATCCCGAAAAAATATGCCGCCCTCATTCAAATCTGCATGAACAAAAACAAAGGGCGCCTTAGAATAGAAAACCACCTCTCAGAACCATTCGAAATCCGGGACGGACTAAAACAAGGGGATGGCCTCTCACCATGCCTTTTTAACCTTGTCCTCGAGAATGTTATCAGAAAGGTACAAGACGACAACACGACCGGATCATCCCTGAACGGGGTCACACAAGTGCTCGCGTATGCGGATGACATCGCCGTTCTGGGCGATAATCTCGAAACTATAAGTAAAAACTGTGAAATCATCATGCAAGCAGCAGAAGAGATGGGCCTAGAAATAAACGAAGAGAAAACGAAATACATGATTACGACGAGAGCAGGTGGACCTCCGAGAACACATATAAACGCCAGGGGGAAGATATTTGAAAATGTCAAAGAATTTAAATACATGGGAACGATACTGACGACCAGAAACGAATCGTCGAAGGAAATTAACAAAAGACTACACTCCGGCATCGCTAGTTGGCATGCAGCCAGTAAACTGATGAAATCCAAACTGCTATCACCTGATATAAAGCTCCGTGTCTATAGAACAATAATCATGCCGATTGCTCTATACGGATGCGAAACATGGGCTCTCACAAAACGGGAAGAGAACAGATTCCGCGTATTCGAGAACAAAGTTTTAAGGGGTATATTTGGCGGTAAATATGACGAGAAGTCAGGACAATGGAGGAAACTCCACAACCACGAATTGGAAGAGCTATACCGCAAACCTACAATAGTGAGAGTAATCAAGTCGCGAAGATTAAGATGGGCCGGACACGTAGCGCGAATAGGCGATGATGGGACCGTGCATAGAATCCTTGACGGTAAACTAACGGGGAAGAGACCGACAGGTCGAACAGTGGCGGAGCCGAGTCGGTGAGGTCATGAACTTCCGGGTTCCTACCTGGCCTGTAGGAAAAATAATAATAATAATAACCTAAAGAGGAACAGTGTTATAAATGTATTTAACAATAAATGTTTGTAGACTATAATATCTATATAGCATTATTTGCATGGAATGTTAATATTTGACAAAGAGATATCAAAAGACAGGGCCAGAAAAACACACAACGCACGGTGTTCGTTTCATTTAATTTGAAAGAAAAGGCAAAATGGTTAATTTCTATGAATGATACAAAACTTTGTTTATTTCAGTCGATTGCCCTTGTAGAAGTCAAACATAAAATAAACACATTAATTTCTTTTATATTTTCTCCAAAAAATATAACACTGCTGGTAACAGCACTCGCCCGTTGTCTTACTCGCATATCTTCTTAAACACCAACTAAAAACTGCAAAACCCCGCAAACCAGCAACAACTATCCTCCTTTGATAGCTACGTTTTCTTGATTGCCGAAGTAGGTCATCGTCCGTGACCGATATTTGTTATTCACAAAACGGTTCGTCAGCTGGCAATGCTTGTAGCTGAAAATTGACTTTTATTGCTCTTCAGCCTCCTAACAGCACACTTCATATTTATACAATTTTCATGAAACCCGATTCCGGCTGCATGTTTTGCAAGAGTCACCTTTCTGTTGCCTAACCCTGGTCGTTATATTAACCAGTGTCTTTTATCAGGGGGTGTTTGGCTTGAGCTTTTCCTCTGTTGGTGGGTTCTCGCATCATCTTCCGGGGCCAGCGACGCTGCACCAATAGGCGCCACCACTGTCCTGTTATCAACGTGAGGCATATCCGTGGCAGTGGTGTTGTGTTGGACCAGCTGTTAACTTGTGCCCTAGTTATCTTTGCTTTAATTGGAAAAGGATAGTTATGTCTAAAGTTCAATGATTGTGTCGCCCATTGCCGGCACACTGTATAAAAGGTTAGGTGGCAAGAATTTGTTATATTGTGGTTAAACCTTGATTCGATTAATTGGAGTTCAGTTATGGAAAATAATTAGTTATTAGCAGTGATCTAATAGTTATCAGTGCGTGTGTGTGGGTGTGCAGGCATGTGTGTGTTTAATGTTGAATGTTGGTTGGATCGTAAATCCTTAAATAGAGTAAGAATATTTTTTACGTTGTCTAATGTTGGATCGTGAATCCGTAAGTATCGTATGAATATTTTGGACGTAGTCCTATGTTGGCTCGTGGATCCATGAATGATAATTGAGCGATGTGGTGGTCAATATGTTGAATTGTTTGTGTTTGTCCTTGATTGGAAATGTGGCCATTTAGAAGTGGTTGAAATCTAGGTGCATTAGATGGAGCTGTTGAGTCAGTCCAAAGACCGCTTAGTTGGATTAAAGTCGGCCGTGCAATGTTGATTTTTCATCATCTTCTGAATATGACCAGTCTGTGCCGATATTAGAAGTGTTAGAGTTGCCACCAACTGCATAGGATCATCTGTGTTTCGAATCCAAGGTGATTGCTGTGCCTGATGCTGTTGCAGTTGGGGATGTGTCCCACCTACGCCGCTAAACCAATGCTCGGCGTTGGGTGAATTTCTTGATGGGAGCTGAGATTGACGTTGGCCACATTGCCTGACGGAGGATTTGATCGACCCGTCGCTTGATTGTGTTGATGGTAATTGTTATAATGGCCACCATAGAAATAATCTTGTTGGCCTCGAGAACCAGAAGAAGTCGATATGTTCTTTGAATTGAGCGAATTTGCCAGTTTTCTCATGATCAGAACGGATTGTATTGTTCCCTTAATGGTAGTTCGTGGTTGAATACCTTATGGCATATTGTATTGAATTAGACTGGCACTTGATTGAGCCAGAGAGTGTGCGCGTCTGGCTTGCTATCAGGAAGAATACTCTGCTGATCGAAAGAAGCCTTCGTTCCATTGTGCCGCAGGATGATATAGTCCTAAGGCCAGGTACCTTTCTTCTTCGAGTGGTGGCTGGTCCATATGATCACGATTCGTTTTCTGTTGGTCGGATTTCCCTAAGGGCGCCTGCGTCTTTCCTGTTCTTCTCCTTCTATACTCTTTAATATTGGCACCGAAAGTCCATCTTAGACACCGACTCTGTTGGAGTGGTGCCCTCGTGGCAGCGATGTGCAATGAGCGGTGCTAAGAGGGTGCCCCCAGAGCATTTCGTCCAGGCGGCGAGAAGCGAAGAACCCCAGACATGTGACAGCGATGTGCCTGGGTGGTGAAAAGCGTCAAATCCTGGATGCGTAAATGATGCGCCCGGGTTTGGAGAAGCGGTGCCCAAGAACGGATCCGGATGAAGCGGTGAAATCGCAATTCTCGGAGTTCCTGGATTTATTCATATGCCATTCGATTTGGGTTGAAACTTTTCTTTGGTACTGACCGCTTGCGATTGAAACGCTGACCCGTCAGATTAGTTTCCTACAGGAAGGAATGTTTCCAAAACTCTCCTGCTTCCCCGATCTTGTTGCAGGTGACGCTTGCTTTTCGGTTAGAGCTTCTAGCTGTGTCGTTGAACCCGATTTCACACGTTTGGATTCAATGGATTTTTCCTCTCGACTATTGTCCGATGGGTCATCGTCCTCTTCTTGAGGTTCTTTCAGGTGTAGGCGGCGCGTATCTAAATGGTAGCGTGGGTCGTGCGAAGTACCTGCAACTTCATTAAAAGAGGAGCCGAATGGTGTCCTCAACCGAAACACTGGAACTGATTAGAATATTTCTTGATGTACCTGCGGTGAATTCTGCAGAATTAAGACAATGAAACAACCTTGGATTTTTAATTTGATGTTTGACTTGTGCGTTTACGGTTGAAATGTTGGTTCGTTTATCTTGGAGTTTGTAGGATGGGAAAAATAGAAAGTGTTTGCCAATTACAAGAGAAAACAATTATTCAAGTAAAAAGCAGAAGTTAGTTTTCAGGTAGTTCACAAATGTAATGAACTATCCAAACAGTACTGGCTCGCATATGTCCAGTCCGATTGAAACTCAGGAAATATATATGTGGTAAGCATCCTCCACTTGACCACGGTATCTTCGTTTTTCAGAAGCACATCTGCCAGAGTTTCAATCACATGAAGTGCTTCATCATTTTGTTTATCATCAGCGCTTGGTGATGTAATAACCTGCATCATGATTTCCATAGTTGTCAGTAGACTTCCTTTCTGCGGTTTAACCAATGATTGCTGAAATATTTGTGATGCAGGAACCAGACAAGCAAAATCTTAAAAAATGTTGAATATTGAAACATTTGTTCTTCGGGAACCAGACAAACAAACTCCCAACAAATGTTGAATGTTGAAATTCACTCGAATAAATTGATGTGGGTCATTTTCCCAGAGGTCTGTTTCAGAATCCGTGAAGAGCATTACTGAAAATATAGCATCTTGAATAGTTGCACCCATGTGAAGTTTAATTAACTCCATCCAGGAATACACATGAATCAGCATTTTTAGGTACATTAGCATATGTGTTACGACTCGCGGTGACACATAAACGCAGTTACGATATTGAACGAAATCCTAAGTGATACATCCAGAACACTTGACGTGAACGTCAAAAAGTACTATTCCGTAAAGTTCAGGTATTTCTCCTTAACGGTTTCTGGACTTCTATATCTTCCAAACACACGGACGATTATGTCGGGAGCATGCACAATTACCTCCACAATATTGCCCCGAATCACTGCACAGTCCTGGTCATGAACTGAGAAAATACTCGTTTCCTTAGGTTTTGTCTTCTTGTCGGACCAGTGGGAAGAAATGAAACTCTTGATGTAGATAAATTCCACTTGTCTAACCGGTAGTTTAACATTGTTCTTCATGACGAATTGTAAAATAGTTAGAACACATCCTATAATGTTGTGAATCTGTTGTAGTTGTTCTTCGGTATGCTGTCGCTGCTTCGGAACAACAGCTATTGTGGTATCAGTTCCGTCCGTTGTTCTGGTCCCTATCGAAATTGCTGTTAATTTGTCCAGTGGAGATCAAAACCCACACAGAGAATATCCACGCAGCTGCTTGTACGTGTACGGAGATACAGTGGTAAAACGCGCGGAATGTTATCGTAAATTTCCTCGAGACGGTTGCAACATCTATTGACCCTGGTGGGTTACCTGCACTAAATTCTGTAAACTGTAGACAAACGAACAACCTCGGCCTTGGAAAAGTGGACTGTAATTTGATTTCTTGAAAATAATCATAAGTTCCAGGTTCAGTTAGCTAAATGCTGATTTGAGGCCGACTGACGATGTGAACCTCTCAAATGAACCTGGTGGAAAATGAAGAGTCCTAAAGATCTACCTGCGCTGAACCTTGTAGATTGAAGCCAAATCAACGACGATGGATATAACCAGTGTATTTTATTTGATTCTTCGCTCAATACTTATCAGTTCCACGCTCAGTACTCAGTATAATTTTTTTCTCAATTTAAAAATTTGTTAATTTAAGTTTAAATTTATCGTTTATCTGCAACCACTGTTTCGTTGTATAAAATCATCAATCAAAATGCTAGCTCGGCAACCTCATGACACAACTCAAAGTAGGACACTCTACTGGCCAGTCTAAATGTGATAGCCAGGTGGCACGTAAAAGCAATGTCCTAATCGGTTGTGTTTAATTTGTAAATTACTATAGCATCCGCTTAAGTTTAATATTGAAATTTCTAATTTACGAGATAAAGCTCTTAGATTACAAATCGCCGCGGTCGTCCCCTTCTTACTTCCGTAACACACACCGCACAACACTTTTTATTTACAATCCATTTCGGATCAATATTCATTATTAAAAGAGATTATGGAAAATGCCACCTACCCTGTTTTAGAGCGTTGTTTGCCAGCAGAACTCGTTAATCACAGGACTTCAAAATGTATCATCCAGCGACATAAATTACAACTCCATTAATCAGCGGCAGAACTTCAGTAGTAACAACTTCCAAATTGCGACCAACGGCAGAACTTCAGTGGCAGAAACTCCAAATATAGCAACCAGCGGTAGAACTTCAGTGGCAGCAAATTCTAAATTGCGACCAGCGGCAGAACTTCATTGATAGTAAATTCCAAATTGCGACCAGTGGCAGAAAATTCCTGGTGTTACGTCTCCAGCGCCGTGCTTCCTCTTTCGAGGGAAGAGCGTGGGGGTTATAATAACTTTTCTTTTATTTAAAACAATTATAGTTCTTAGTTATTAAATTAATTATAGGTTTTATTTATTTTTATATTTTATTGAACTCAGCTGTCTCAAGCTGAGATCTATTCTGAACTACTTTTTCAATATAAATTTCCCTGTTTTTATAGAACATTTTGTTCCAACTAACTGTGTCGTATAAAATGAACAAAACAATCCAGAAGTCTATGTTTATAATTTTGAATAAACTTTGAACGAAAATCAAAGTGGGCATGTTTTTAAATGTGCTGTAAGTGACTGGATATAGAATATTGTGCCTGTTTATTTATGAATTGTATTAAAATGAGAATGTAAGATATGTGCGGATGTAGTTTTAAAGGTTGTGTTAGAAAGGACATGAGATACGTGTTAAAGCGAATAAGGGTAGTATTCTGGAATACAACATCGCACCCTTCTTCGAGAAAGAAAATTATCCTTGAAGAGAATAATTTTCTGTTAACTATTGCTTAGATTAGGATTAATTACAGACTTGGTTTTTCGTTCAATTACAATGGTGTTCAAAGTTAATCTTATATCAAAAGTTACAAAAATCTAAAAGTTCTTAATACTAGAAAAATAGGTTACAATAATCCAAACGTTTACTTATAGTCTACTTACATTATATTTTACCTAACTTTAAATATTTCCAACTAACTTAATATTTCCACTTGGAACCTTTTCTTTTATTATCCAAAATATTTTTTTTCTATATATATGATTAATATTAATACTCAAAATTCTCTTTTTGTTAGAATTTCCAATATATCATATCCCAATATATATTTTAAAATGTATTATGTCCCAATATATAGTTTTTTTTTTTCTAAAATTTTCTTTCTCTCTTCCCCTTTTTTGACTTTTTTTTTTTTCGTTTCCATCATTTCTTACAATTGTTTTATATATTGAATAAAAACAAAGGCCATTTGTTAAGTGTCTGTCTTTTCCTTAAATTTATGGAAAATTTTCTAACCGTGTTTAATTTTAAGATAATTGTTAAAAATTTGGTTATGCTGTGTGTATGGGTTATTTATTTATTCCGAAAATAGTTTAATATTGTTATTGTGTAAAACTTTGAATTAATTCCCTTTTTTGATTTCTGAGTTTTCATCGGATACTATGTTGTGTATTTCGTAGGGACCCTCCCATAAGGAAGCGAGGTTCTTTTTTCTGGTATGGTTTTTTATGAGTACCTTGTCGCCAACTTTGAGTGTTTTATGGCTTGTTCCTTTGTCATAACACGCTTTAGATTTTTCCTTTTTGTCCTGCAATATGTTTTTAGCAATCTTGTAGCCGTACTGTAGGCGGGCTTTTAGTTCGTTAGCGTAGTTCTCATAGTTGTATGACGTTTGCGGATTTATGCTGATCGAATTCGGTATTCGTGCAGGAAATACACGGTGATCTTGGTTTGGGCGAATGTTTGTATGATGGCATTTTTAATGCGGGGGTTTATTGGCTCTTGTTTTGGGATAGAAATGTCGATATGGTTTACCTTTTCTTTTATACAATAGTTATGAATTTTGCTGAGTGTTTGTTTAAAGCTGGGTTCGGTTCCTATGTCTAGCGGCAACGTAGTAACAATATATAAAGGGGATTTAGTCGTGTTTGGGTATAATTTTATTTCGTTTGGATTCGGACGTGTATAAGTAGGGATGGTTTTAAGTATCTTTTTAGTTTGGCCTTCTTTATTGGGTAATATAAAGATCTGAATGGGTGACCGGGTTTTGGCATACTCTATGGGTTTAGAAATTTCGATTATCTTACAGTCGGTATGTCGGAGAGTAATTTCCTCACTTGCGGCTATTAATGGTTCAGCGGTGCCTTGACCTCTCGTTTTGCTTCTAGTGGTAACTAGTACCTTGCCTACCTCTTGTGTGTCTTGGAGGTTAATAGAGAGGCGGCTAAGTGCATCTGCGTTGGAGTTGTATTTTCCTGCCTTGTAAATAATTTGGTATTCATATTCTTCTAACAATATTCTCCAACGAGCCAATCTTGATGTCGGGTCCTTCAGATTCATGAGCCACTGTAGTGGTTTGTGGTCTTTACATATTGTGAACCTTCGTCCGTAGATGTAGAGGCGACATTGTTTGACGGCGTAGATGATTGCCAGTAGTTCCTTTTCTGTAGTGCTGTACCTGGATTCGGCGACGTTAAGGGTATGGCTAGCATAACAGATTGCTTTGCAATTTCTCCCTGCGATAAGACCGCGCCTATTCCAACGTCGCTAGCATCCGTAGCTACTATAAAGTCTTTATTGAAGTCAGGGTAAGCTTATGGGAGGTTCTATAAGTTTATTTTTTAACGTATGGAAGGCTTCATCACAGAAGGAGTCCCATTTAAATGCTTCGGTTTTCTTTAGTAATTTCGTTAGGGATTGTGCTATGGTTGAGAAATTGTCTATAAATCGCCGGTAGTATCCTATGAATTCGAGGAATGATTTTACTCCCTTGACATTCTTGGGCGTGGGATATGTTTTAGCAGCTTAAATCTTTTCGGGGTCTGGTTTAAGACCGTGTTCGGAAATTACATGACCCAGATACATTAGCTCCTTCCTCAGAAAAGTACATTTATCTGGTTGAAACTTAAGGTTATTCTGACGTAAACAATTAAATATTCGTATAAGCTTTGAGTTGTGTTCTTGCAGGTTATATCCGTATATTCCTGGCATGATTCGTTTTTTTTTTTATTGATTATATCGCCGGATATTTCCTGGTGTTTACTATTTAACGGAAAGTCTACAATTTTTTGGCTTCTGGGTTTTAAAGTGAAAGTTGCTCTTTCAGTCTTATATGCTGCTGGAATATTTTGTACTTCAGTCTTTGCTGCTGAAACTTTGTCACCCAATGTTCTCTGTTTTCGCTTTCTATTCTGTTTAGGGTTACTATTTTTCCTTTTGAGTCGAACTGAAGGTCTGAACAGGCTCGTGATTCACATACTAGCTTATTACGGAATAGGCTCGGTGCCTCGTTTGTAGAGCCGTATGGCTTTCTTCGATGCTCACTCTCATTACCCTTTGACATTGGAATCTTCAGGATGTGTTAATTGAAATCGATTACACATCTATATTTAAATAAAATATCGTTTCCTATGATTCCGTCATAAGGCAGATTTATTTGTTCGGTGGGTAGGTGGAAAGGATGATCCATGAGCATGGTATGATCCTTGGTTTTTACTTCTAGGGTACCACTTACCGTCCCCAGGGTTTTCAAAGAATCACCTGCTAGTGCGGATATTGTGTAGATCTTGTCATCTTTTTTCTGATTCTTTAAGCACGATGATTTTAAAAGGCTTAGGTCGGCACCGGTATCAATTAGAAGAGTCGTGTACATATTGTCTGCGGGATACACTCTAAGACGTATCGCTGGTTCTTTTAATTCGGGACAAAAGGGTACGTGGAATCTTAGCTTTAGTGTATATTGATCATTACAGTCGTTCGAAACGAATGACTGTGTGTCTCCTTCCGAATTACCTTGTTTCCTCTATATATGAGTCGACCGTATACTATAGATTGAAGAGGGCCGTTCAGCATGATTCTGTTAGCGTCTGGCCAAAAAAAATAACATGATGTTGTATTCCAGAATACTACCCTTATTCGCTTTAACACTAACCTCATGTCCGTTCTAACACAACCTTTAAAACTACATCCTCACGTCTCTTACATTCTCATTTAATACAATTCATAAATAAACAGACACAATATTCTATATCCAGTCACTTACAGCACATTTAAAAACATGCTCCTTTTCATAACAAGCACATTTTTCATTTCAAAACATAGCCACTTTGATTTTCGTTCAAAGTTTATTCAAAATTATAAACAGAGACTTCGTATTCCCGAACGGTTTCTCTGAAGTTTTGTTTCAGGGATATCAAGTCATTGTATGCCGTTGACCGAGATTGCTCCTCTTTATATTCTGATTCAAGTTTATCCTTTAAATCCTCCCATTTAGCGATTGTGCTATACCTAATCAGATCAAAGGCAGGACCCTCTAATCTATTTTTGACTAGCTCCAAAAATGTTTCATATATCTCCGGGTGTGCCCTTTTTATAGATCTAAATAAAACGTCTCCCCCGGAAATAAATTTATCTAGGTCACAGGGTTTCCCGTCAAAGGTAGGGACGATTCTGAAAATATCAGAAATTCCGACAGAAAGAGCCATTTCAGGGGGGTAATGGAGAGAGTGGATTTGGTCTTCCCCCTGCCTAGCTGCCTGCCTCGTGTAATAAGGACTCGTAATATTGAAAATTTTGAAATCGATGTATGGTTAAAATCACTTCTTAAAACTACGATATATAAAAATGACCTTTCTTTTAGTTATTCAATATATATGGAAATGAAAGTTAATTTGATCCCAAAGCTGTAGAGAAAGAAAATTCGACGAAAAAGAAAAATCGGAAATGTCGTCGAAATACTGAAAAGAGAATATTCGAAGTAATTTCTATCGGAAAAAAATGTTTGTAAAAAGGAAAAGTTGAGAGTTCCAAGGTGAAAATATTCCTACGGAAAAATGAAGAGAGAAAAATTGATATTGTACTAACGATTCTTAATACTAATATATGTGGGCTAACTGTTGATTGATGTTTTGTTCTTTTCGAGATTACCACTTCCTGGATTCCAATAGTGTAGTTTCTTCTTAAACATTTTTTTTTCTTGAGTTATTGTCTTCTTTTTATATTATTTCCGCTTTTTATCTTATTACTGCCAGGCAGACTTCACGCCCTATACTTGTGTGTTATCCTGGTCTTTTCTTTTTTTTTTCTTTTTTTCGTCGTTTTATGTCTTATTATTTCTTTTTTAAATCTCTGAGGTTAATTTGTATTTCCTCAGCAGTTGCGTTGACTTCGTACAGGGAACTTTCATCAATAGTTACACTCAATACATCGAATGTTCCGCCATCCAAGTCGAAAATGAGGACATTCCTTCCCGCTTTAGGGTTTTATCCCGCGTCGTCGTTAATCGCACTAATCTCTGGGATCGAGTCCTCCTTCGTTGATCGGTCTTCCTTCGAGGATTGAGTCGTCCTTCGGGGATTGGTCTTCCTTCGCGGATTGAGTCTTCCTTTGGGGAGTCCACCAGTCTTCGTGGATCGGTCTTCCTTCGGGGATTGAGTCTTCCTTTGTGGAGTCCACCAGTCTTCGTGGATTGCGTGGGCTCGAATCCCACCGCTGCCACCAGTGTTGCGTCTCCAGCGCCGTGCTTCCTCTTTCGAGGGAAGAGCGTGGGGGTTATAATAACTTTTCTTTTATTTAAAACAATTATAGTTCTTAGTTATTAAATTAATTATAGGTTTTATTTGTTTTCATATTTTATTGAACGCAGCTGTCTGAAGCTGAGCTCTATTCTGAACTACTTTTTCTATATAAATTTTCCTGTTTTTATAGAACATTTTGTTCCAACTAACTGTGTCGTATAAAATGAACAAAACAATCCAGAAGTCTATGTTTATAATTTTGAATAAACTTTGAACGAAAATCAAAGTGGCTATGTTTTGAAATGAAAAATCGCTTGTTATGAAAAGGGGCATGTTTTTAAATGTGCTGTAAGTGACTTGTTGCCTACCCCTGGTCGTCATATTAACGAGTGTCTTTTATCAGGGGGTGTTTGGCTTGAGCTTACTCCTCTGTTGATGTGTTATCGCAACACACGGAAATGAGGTAACAAACGAAACCAAACATCCATCACAATCCTCTCATCATGACGCCCCAGGATCCAAACTATTTCCTCCAACGGAAACCAATCCGCGGGCGGGCACATGTCGCGCTCCATCGAACTTTCAAGGACTGCAGCGGAGAGTTCAACCACCCGCACGGCCCGGTTAGGACCCCCTCGCAAAGGCGAGGTGATCCCCCCAACAACCAATGCCAATGTCGCCCGGCTGGCGAATCTGCCCCACTATAAAGCGCTTCTAGGTAACGGACTTGCTCACTCCCAGTAGGGTTTCACGCGATTGTTATGAACTACCACCGTCCCGTTCCCTACTTTTAACGCACCATTCACCGAGCTCTTGACCCCCACCACGTCATAAGGACCTCCCCATAGGGGCGCTAATTTCCCCGTTTTATTTTCTTCCCGCATCAAAACTCTATCGCCCACATGAAACGTGAACGGGCGTAACTGGCGGCGGTTTGGAGATCAACAGGTTTCGCCTCGCTATTTCATAGGTTTTTTGAAGTTTGTACTTCAATAGCTTATGGAAGCTCTCATGGTTATAAACCGGTTCCGGTGGTTGTTTGATGTTCGAAGGAACCTCCGGAGTAAAACCAAAGAGACAATCCATCGGCGTCAACCGGGTACCCTCGTGTTCGCTGATGTTGTACACGAAAGTGGCCGCTCTCAGGTACTGATCCCAGGAGTGGGGATTCGTGTCTACTATGCTGCGTAGGTATTTTACGAGCGATCGATGGGCTCGTTCCAAGGCACCATTCGATTGTGGATGGTACGTAGAGGTTTGCAGTTTTTTGATGCGGATCTTACTTACGTAACAATATGCATAAAACTCGCAAGATTTTTGAACGCTAACCTTAAGTTTAGTTTAGTGGGGCTACCACCCCATTTATTGGCTTGATTCAAGGAGCATAATTACATCCAAACTATATATAAGGTTACAAACTAGAGAGCTTAAGAACTAGCTTAACTTAGCTTAATCTAAGGTAACCAGGACAAATTAAGAGACCAAGACTGGGGTTATGGCGGATTTTTAGTCTATGTCTCTGAACTGTTCCGTCGAACACTTTCCACAAACAAAAAAGAACAACCTGGAACACGGACCGAATGCAGCACAAAATAAAACACGAAACTGAGTTTTGTTAGCCTTTCCTTTTATTCTTTCTTAATTCGTTTTGTTTCTTTAAACTTAATTGTCTAGGACACAATATTCATTTTTTTGTTTATAATAATAGTTCCGGTGGTATACCAAAAGAAAACCACAAACTTCCACGACACGTCAAATCGTCTTAATTTTTGAAACAGCACATCATTTAATCGTTCGGAAAACACCGCGTAATTCCGTAAGAGCAAATTTCTATGTCCTTAGTGAGGATCACTTCACAAAATCACAAGTTCGTTCGTCACTGGGTGTTACTTTTAAACCACCAAACAAATTCGCGACGGCACTATCAACAACGTAAGCCTCCCGGAAACTCGCTCTTAATACCAACGTTCATAAAATTCAAGTTCCTCCTCCAGATTCTCTATGTCGACTGACATCATTTTTCTTCTGGGGGTGATTCTGCTCAACCCATGGTTCTCTTTTCCCTTTCGTTTTTCTGGTCCTGGAGATTCTCTCTCAATCGAGAATCTCTCCACCAGGGACGACCGCACTCCCACACACAGGCGCGGAGGTTGCTGTCTGCGGGATCGTCAGCATTTTCACACTTCTGTTGCGTCGCTTATGCAAACATTCGGGTGTGTTATTTATGCTTGGCGATCCTGGGATCGTGGTAATTATCGTATTTGCTTTGCCCTGTGGGAACAGCGTTTTCGTTTATTGCTGCTTCTCCGCAATGGCCTTTGTTTAGGCGAAATGCGTTGCGGCAGGGACAACGGTTTTGCCGGCTGATTGTTTTACGGCAGTTGGCTTATCGCCGGGGATTTGATGTTTGTCGACATCTGGCGCAGGTGCGCCAACCACTTGTGTTTATCCAGATAATGGATCGGTACACAATGTTTATACTGGGTCGTGTCCTTCGATCACCGTGCAGGCGTGGGGAAATTGTTCGGGACTTGGGGCCCACGTATCTGTGGATACGTGGGGTTGTTGACACCAGTATGGATGTCACTTTTGGTCAGGTGAAAGGTGGACTTTAGGGACACGTGTCTGTGGGCACGTGAAGTTTGGTTATAGGTTGGTATGGTCCTTGGTGGAACGAAGACATCTCAGCCTATGGTGATTTGTGCGGTTTGTGGATTCGCGACAGGGCCGAGGGGTGGTATAGTAAAGTGTAGAAGCGCCGCTTACGATTGGTGGCGAGAATGGGTTAGGAGGCCATGCTTGAGAGTACGGGTAGAAAGGTCGAAGTCGAACAATGTGGAATTGGGGTCCACATTTCTCAGCATCCGCGAATGGGGTTCGTTCAGACCACAAGAGGTCTGGTGGGCGGGGTTGTAGAGAAGGCGGGTATTATGCGTATTTCGAGGGCTTGTGTTCAGACGAATTAAGTTAAGAAGCGGGTGCAGTCGACCGAGCCGGAGAGGACCCGATAAATGAATATTATGTCAGCCACGACCCTGCGCTCCTCAGGGGTTCTGAGGTTGATTAATTTGAGGCGATTAATGTACGGGGGAAGGATTACGGGATTTGCCCATCCTAGCTCTCGGAAAGCGAACCGGAGGAAGCGACATTGAGCACTTTCGATTCTACAGATATGGATCTTGTGATAAGAAGACCATATCTGGCTAGCATATTCAAGCAGTGGATGGACGAGGGTAAGATAAAGGGATCGAGTAACGTAAGGGTCGGAGAATTCCCTAGACCCTCGTTTCACGAATCCGCGGCAGAAGTGGCTTTCCGGGTCGTCTCTACAATGCGAGAGAGGAAGTAAAGCTCCCTGCCACAAAGGAATCTTTGGCGCGTTTTATAGTCAATAAGCGAATGGCTGATGTGTTCCGCCGGACACTGTTCACAAAAGAGAAAAACAACCTGGAGCACGGAGACACTGCCAGGTTGTATTCCAGAATACTATCCTTTATTAAATTTAACACTGAATCTCCTTACACATCTTTAAAAACTTCCCTTTACATATATTACATTCTCACTTAATACATACCATTCATAAACATTCACAATATTGCCAGTTACAGCACATTTAATAACATGCCCCTTTTCATAACTTGCCCCTTTTTATTTCAAAACAGAGCACTTTGATTTTCGTTCAAATTTTATTCAATTTAAAAGTCACAGAAACTAAAGAAATACTTTGAGAAAATCAGTTGAGGAAGAGAGTTGAGTCATATCAGTTAGTTGACTTTGAGTTTAAGTTTGAGAAAAAGTAAAATTGAGTTCAGTCAAGTTAAATATATATTATAAATATAGAATGCAATATAGTAAAATATAATAGAGTGAATAAATGAGTTTTGGAATTATAAGTTCTAATTGAAGTTGAGTTCTAGAGTTTTTAATTGAGAAAAGGAAGTAAAGGAATAAAAGAAGGGTCCCCACTCTTCCCTCATCAGAGGAAGCACGGCGCCGGACGTCAACGCTGGTGGCAGCGGCGGGATTCCCAGGTAACGGGACCCCGATGATGATAATCACGATGATGAGGACTCCCAGATAATGATGATGACGAGATGAAGACGAGATAATCGAAGACTGGAGATATCCTCGAAGACTGGTGGGATGATCCAACCAAAGGATCCCAAGTAAAAACAAAATAAGAAAAAAAAAAAACAAGAAAAAAAATTTTTTTTACATAAAACAACGAAAAAAAGTGAACATAAAACAACGAAAAAAAAAAAAACATAAAACCACGAAAACAAAAGACCAGGATATTCAACTTCTAGGACGTGAAGTCTGCCTGGCGATAATTAAAAAAAATTAAAAAAAAAAGTGAAAAAAAAGAGAAAGAAGAACACACAACAATAAGAAACTCAAGACAAAGACGTCTATCAACATTACGTATGACAGCAACCAACATTTAGTAGAGTAAGAATTTTTTGATAGCGACTTTTCTCTCTACTTTTTTTTAGAAATATGTTCGAATTGGAATTTCTCCTTCTCAAAACAAAAAAAAAAAAAAAAATTTTTTTTGGATAGAAATTTCTATCTATATTTTCTGAAAATTCCCATTTCAGTACTTCGACGACGTTTCCGTTTTTTTCTTTTCCGTCGAAAATTTTCCTTTTCAGCTTTGGATCCCAATTATTGTTCTCTTCCATATATATATATATATATATATATATATATATATATATATATATATATATATATATATATATATATATATTGAATAACAAAGAGAAAGGCCAATTTTTTCATAACCATATTTTTAAGAATTAACCATATTTTTAAGAATTGATAACAAATTTTCGCCTTTTATTTTAAATTTTCACTATTACGAGTCCATATTACACGAGACAGGCGGCTAGGGAGGGGGAAGAACAAATCCACTATCAACAGATACTTAGTAAAACCCCTGAAATGGCTCTTTCTGTCGGAATTTCTGATGTTTTCAGAATCGTCCCTACCTTCGATGGGAAACCCTGCGACTTAGGTAAATTTATTTCCGGGGGAGACGTTTTATTTAGATTCATAAAGAAGGCAGACCCGGATATATACGAGAAATGTTTAGAGCTAGTCAAAAATAGACTAGAGGGTCATGCTTACGATCTGATTAGGTATAGCAAAATCGCTAAGTGGGAGGATTTAAAAGATAAACTTGAATCGGAATATAAAGAGGAGCAATCTCGGTCGACGGCACACAATGAATTGATTTCTCTGAAACAACACTACAGAGAAACCGTCCGGGAATACGACGATAGAGTCGCGAATGCTCTAAGGACTCTAAACTCTGCCACGTGTGAAATAACAGCAGACGCGGTGGTTAGGGAATACTTAATAGAAGAAAACATAAAATTGGCCGTACAAACATTTGAAGATGGACTACAGAACGAATAGCTAAAGATACCAGCTAAAGTTCATGTGGGAAATAATTTAAAACAGTCGATTGCACATGTAGTATCACATGCTGCTCGAATGGACAACTCTCCCAGGCCATATAACTATAATGACAGATTTAATCGAATAGTCTGCCAAACCGGTGGTAAGTCAATGCATACACAGGACACATATTATCGGAACATGCAGTCCAACAATTTTCCGAATAGACAACCCATAAAGAGAGAATATAACATTTTATGCTATTTCTGTGGACGGAATAATCATACCGAGAATGAGTGTAGATACAA
This sequence comes from Microdon myrmicae, assembly GCA_963931805.1. Classification (NCBI taxonomy): domain Eukaryota; kingdom Metazoa; phylum Arthropoda; class Insecta; order Diptera; family Syrphidae; genus Microdon; species Microdon myrmicae. Next base: position 5,870,449 of record OZ007503.1, on the reverse strand, counting down.
GATATCTAGGAATGGATCGGCTTCAACAAATTACCAACAAGGTACAATAACGCGTAACCCATTCCGAAACAATCCTACAAACTCTGAAAATCGTTTTGGTGAAAATTCTAGGACCACAATTAGACATAACGATAAGCAAAATGTTCACTTTTCTTGGGTGCAAGAGTCGGAAAACCAGTCCTGACGCCAACCAAAATTGATGGAAGCCAGACCAAATTTTTCTGTTTACAGCATTAGATCTTTGGAAATAGATAACGACCATTTTAATGAAGCTCCTAGCCAAATTTACCCTGAGCCCACATACTCCTATAAACCTAGACATATAAACGAAGAAAACCAGCCCCTAATATAAAGACTCCGATTCATACTCCCATTCTGGAAAATAATTCAGCAACACAGACTGAAAATTCGAAACTTTCACCAGTATTAAAGACTGAAATCCCTAATATCTCGGCTATCCCCATTGACAACGGAGACAATTCAGCAACCAAGACTGACAACTCAGCAATATTAAATACTGAAAATTCGGATCCTGCAGAAAATATACAAACAGAAATCCCGAATATTCCGGCTATCCCAATAGACAACCCCGACACTTCAGCAACAAAGACTGAAAATTCAGCAGTGTTAAAGACTGAAGACGCAAAAGTTGCAATAAAAATCGAAACCCAAGTCAGTTCAGCAGCTAATACTGATGAACAAATCTTTTCTGCAGCATAGACTGAAGGATTGAATGTTTCTACAGCAAATATAATTGAAGAAATAGTTCAAACAGCAAATAGGACTGGGAACCAAGATGTTCTAACAGCTAATAAGTCTGAAGAACTATACGAATCAGTAAATGAGACTGAGAAACTAAACGATCCATCAGCAGTGAGTAAGACTGAAAAGGTAGACGTCCCGACAGCGGTTAAAGCTATGGACAATGACAACACTAAGCCGAACACAATAAATATTTTAAACAACGAAAACAAACACAAACACTTACTCAAACACAAAATAATAAAAAATTAAAATAATAATTTAACTAAAATAGGTACGGAAAAGGAAAACCATATAAGTACATTACAAATTTTCTTTTACAACAATAAACGTTTATTCAAAATACAAAATAATAAAAAGTTACACAGTCATTTAGGACATTTGAAATCAGTTTTTAAGAAGATTTTTGGTACTATGCATTTCTATACAATCATCATAATAATAGGTTTTGGAAAATTTTCCATAAATTTAAGGAAAAGATAAACACATAACAAATGGCCTTTGTTTTTTTATTCAATATATATGAACTTATCAAACAATTGTAGGAAATGACGAAAACAAAAAAAAAAAAAAAAAAGTTAAATAGGGGGAATAACGAAAGAATATTTTAGAGGTAATATATATTGGAAATTTTGGAATTAATATATATTCGAACGGAAAAGGAAAGAAAGAAAATTTTAGAGGTAATATATATATTGGAAATTTTGGAATTAATATATATATTCGAACGGAAATGAGAATTTTGAAACAATAATATTAATATTATGTAATTAATATAATAACTAATAATAACTTTTGGATAAGAAAAGAAAAGGTTCTAAGGAGAAATATTTAAATTTAGTTAGTTAATATGTAATGTAAATAGACGATTTAGACTATTTTTCTAGTATTAAGAACGTATTGTTTATTGTAACCTTTGATAAAGATTAATTTTGAAAACCATTGTAATGTAATTGAACTAAAATCCAAGTCTTTCTTAATCTAATATATAGTTACTAGAAAATTATTCTCTTCAAGGATAATTTTCTTTCTGGAAGAAAGGTTGGATGTTGTATTCCAGAATACTAACTACCCTTTATTAAATTTAACACTGAATCTCCTTACACATCCTTAAAATCTTCCCTTAACATATATTACATTCTCACTTAATACATACCATTCATAAACATTCACAATATTGCCAGTTGCAGCACATTTAATAACATGCCCCCTTTCTTAACTTTCCCCATTTTTATTCGCCCCTTTTTATTTCAATACAGAGCACTTGGATTTTAAAACTCACAGAAACTAAAGGAATACTTTGAGAAATTTTGTTTTGTTCATATTATAATTTACAGCAAAATAGAACACAATGTTCTATAAGTAGAGAAAAAATTCAATTGTAAAGGCAGTTCAGTTAGTTTGAGGTGGGAAGCGAGTCAGTTGAGAAGAAACAGATTTGAAATTAAATACCTGAGTAAATAGTCAGCTGAGTTTTGAAAGTTAGTTTTGAGCTTGAATTCGGAAGCAGTTAAAATGGCTGGTAATATGAGCTCAGTGGAAAATACTTATTAAGGACAACCACTTAATCGGAAACAACGCTTTCAAATATCAAAGACCGATCTTTGATTAAATACTGGAAAGAAAGTTTGATTTGGAATAGGCCTTCTGGATATGTGTTTTTTGATTCCAAAGCCATCACAACAAATCTAGAATCAAGATATCTACAAGATTGTTGCGCGTACAGAAGTTCCTTAAAAGAAGTAAAAGAAATAAATAAAAGGTCCCCGCTCTTTCCTCAACCGAGGAAGCACGGCGCCGGACGTCAACAAAAGTGTTTATTAATAAAGAATAAAACAATAACCGTTCTTTCTTGTGTTGTAGTTTCCGTTGCTTTGTGAAATAAGTTTGTGAAGATGAACTTGTGTTGATTCTTTCGGTGGACAGCGTTTTCCCCTTACTCCCGGTCGTGGACACACGTGGCGGCGTTTCGTTTATTTGGTTCGGCTTTTTACTCGGCGAACAATTTATGATGGAGGAGGAAGATGAACCGACTGTCAATGTTAGGCACAATACTTCCTCCCCACAACCTCATCGACACGACTCTCATTGCTCCCTGTCCCGTGCGCTCTCCCTCCACGTTCGATGCACTGTTGGGTTCAGCCTTGGTAGCCTTGGTCTTGGTGCTGAGCTCGGTGGTGGACATGTTGCCGTACATGGTGGTGCACATGGTGTTGCCCATTGTCATGCACTTGGTGGTGCACTTGGAGGTGCACTTGGAGGTGCACTTGGAGGTGCGCTTACTGTTGCTGGTGGTTTCGGGGGCGTTGTGCGTTGTGGTCCCCTGTTCAGCTAGTTGCCCGTTATTGATACTTGCTGTTTGGTGCTTCTGCTTCCGTGTCCGAGCCGTGCTATTATTTATTTTAAAGAAATATTTAAACTATGTTCCGACGTCTCACGTCGAATGTCGAATATTTTATCCTTTTCGCCGTTGACATTTATTTCTTTATGCGGCGCCAACGAAGTTTTTTTATTATTTTTCTGCCAAGTAGAATTTGCACAAAGTAGTTTATGCAAGTTAGCTAATTGGCGATTTGTTTTCGCTTTACAGGTAGAGAGGGGAAACTTGCGAACGGGAATTAGTGGGTGTTAGGCGAGGACATGGACGCGAGGCCCGTAACAGCACTTCGGGGTTCTTTTTTCCACATATTAACACACTAGTGAAACCCGAAAATCTACGTTGAATCCGTCAATTCATCTACTAGCATAAAAATTAACGACACATACATTCATGCAAAATAATGCCGAATAAACTAGTGTCTACGATGACATGCGGATATTTTCTCACTACATTAGGTTTATTAATTAACAAATGAATTTAAAACGAATATTTTATTGGACTTACGTGTGTGTAGTCGAACCGCTTGTCGGTTGACGCTTAGCCGCTATTCTGGTTGCAGGGTGGTGTTGATTTATTGAACTCCCTGTTCCCCTGGTGCAGCAATTCTGATTATGTTGCCCAACGCGGTTGTGACTGGTTTTATCATACGCGGCGAATATTATATTCTTCAAGTCATTGCTATTAACTTTATCACAAGCGAGTGGTAGATATTATCTATTCTTCAAACGGTTGCTATTAATTTTATTACGATACGGGGCGAATGATCCTCTCGGTTGTTGATTTTTCTATTAACTAAAAAACTTCTGTCAAAGTTTTTCGAATTCAATACCGTTAAACATTTTCTATACCGGCATTTCGGTATTTTCGCTTTTAGAACCGGTAACACCGGTATTAGTATTATTAAAAAAAATGTAAACAAAATTAAAGTTTACTTACTATAGGTTATGTTATTATTTAGGGGCAGCACAAATATATGTCAAACACAACTAAACAACAAACAATTTATTTTTAAGAATAATTTAACAAAATTGAATCCAACTTTTTTAACATATATCACATTAATTCGTAGAAGTGATTATTATTTTTGTGGTTATATATTGAGCAGCCGAAAAGGCTCGTTCTGACTCCACACTTGTTGGTGGTATTGTTAACAAGTATTCATAAGCATGCTTTAGATGCGGTGCGACCGTCTCGGTTAGTATATGAAATTCGAACTAGATGCCTTAGGATGTTGCTACGAGTCAGAGATATGTCATAGGCGATGCAACCTTCGATTGTGGATTGTTTGTAAGGACAGACACGTGGCCTAGTTGGTGAATTTATTAGGCATCGAATTGTTTACGCTTTTGCTTGGCTGCAGCTGGTAATAACTAAACCGCCAATGAGTTATTCAAGTTGTTTGACGTTGCACCTTGTTTTACGCACGGAAAAGAAATGGAAAAGGAAGGATACGAACTTACCCCACCTGGATGCAGTTCTTGAGGTGACTAATGTTGTTGTTCCAGTGCTGGTGTCTGGTGGGTGTTGAAATGTTGCTCCTGGTGAAGTAGCTTTTTAATTTTACACTTTGGTCAGCGGTTGCGTATCTTTTTAACATCAACGGGGTAAAGAATGGTCTGTGCATCGGCAAGGACGCGGATTCTACCATCCACCCAATACTTCCACTATCGTAATCCACCAATTGTGATTGTGTCTCGACTCGACGGGTTTACGACTCGGGGGGATATTTGCGTCTCCGTGCGCATCGGAGAGCGGGAAATCGTGCGACCAGCGTGGTCAGGAGATGAAATTCGACTCAACGATATTCTTTCGTTGACAAAAGAAATTCCACCAGTGAAACTCACTCTCTTAATTAAGGGGTGCAATTTCCTATTCCAAGAGAGACGTAAAGTCTAAAGGTAACCAAACAGATCTCATACAGAAGATCGTCACTGTACACGTGTATGTGTGTACATTGGTTCTTTTGCCATGGTGTGATGTTTTTTATGTGATGTAAATTTAAATTAAATGTGATGTGTGTTATGTGGTGTTAGTTGCATCGAATACATTTGAATGGTAGTGAAATGGTTGTACAGAGGTGGCTGTATAATTTCTTATAAAATATAATTGTGGTAGCATTTAATGTAATTGCCAATGGTAAAGTGACAGCTGGGATGGGGGGCCCACTGGTTGTACTTCTAGACGTTGTAGTCCTCGGTTGATTTATATATATTCCTGTTTGTGTTGCTTGCACTATGCTCTTGGTAGTATAGCAATTGTTGTGTTGTATAATATATATATATATTATATATATATATATATATATATATATATATATATATATATATATGTATATATATATATATATATATATATATATATATATGTATATATATATATATATATATATATATATTTTGTTGTATCGTAATTTCAATTGTCACGTACCTTGGTAGCGCCCAGAAAACAAAAGAAAAAAGACTACAATCTCTTCTTATCTAGGGTTCTCCTTCAACTTTTTTGCACTTCTTAATACCCTCTTCAAAAAAACTGTCACAACGGTCTTCTGATTGTAACGAAATATAATGGAAAAGTGTTACAAAAAACCCCGAAAAGCTGTTACGGACCTCGCGTCCATGTCCTCGCCCAACGCCCACTAATTCTCGTTCCCAAGTTTGCCCTCTCTACCTGTACAGTGAAAACAAATCGCCAAGTAACTAATTTGCATAAACTACTTTGTGTAAATCCTACTTGGTAGAAAAATAATTAAAAAAAAAAACGGCGTTGGCGCCGAATAAAACAATAAATGTCAACGGCGAAAACGATAAACTATTCGACATTCGGCCAACTAGCTGAACAGGGGAGCACAACGCTCAACGCCCCCTGCAACCTGCCTGCAGCCACCAACAACAGTAAGCGCACCAGCAAGTGCACCTCCAAGTGCACCACCATGTGCACCACCAAGTGCATCACAATGGGCAACACCATGTACGGCAACATGTGCACCACCGAGCTCAGCACCAAGGCCAAGGCTACCAAGGCTGAACCCAAGACTGCATCCACCACCAAACAGTGCAACAACAACCCATGCACCCGTCGGTTCAAAATCAATGATTTATTTTATGGAAGTTATGCGTTCAAAAACAGACTCCCATGATATTAATTTTTTGAGATCTGTCACACCTAAAACAGTACAACTAGACAATTTATTGCAGCTCGTCCCACTCGATAACAAAATAAGATGATACAAACTGATCAAGGGGTAGAAAAGCATTCTTAAGGGAGGCCATTAGAGTCTAGCCTAATACAAATCCCTAATCCACCAAAAGTGGAAAATGCGACCCAGAAAAGCAGATATTCACAAAACGACCCAATTTGCTTGCTTATTTCCTATTTATTCCTTATTCTTGATTCTATTTCTATTTATTGGCCTGTCGGAGTTATCAGGACTTATTCTTTATTATTGGTTATATTTATAATAAGTAGACCCTTATCTCTTTACCTGGTCTTCAACAAGGCCTTTTCGTTGGGAGTTCCTTCGACGAATCCCACTACTCCAAAAAAAAAAAAAAAAAAAAAAAAAAAAAAAAAAAATGGGTTGGCGAGGGGGCCGACTTTAGCGAGACAAGGACAGATGTGTCCTTCATCTTGTCTCTGACTTCTGGTCATCTTGAGATAACCAGAATCACCCACATCCGTTAGGATGTTGGGCTCGGTCTCGCGATATATGAAAAGAAAGGGAAAAAAGGGGGGCTATCCAAGGATAATGTGGACAGTGTTAGTCCAGGTGTTCTTTAACTTTCTGAAAAGAAAAGGAAAAAAGGGGGACTACCAAGGATAGTGTGGACAGTGTTAGTCCAGGTGTTCTCTAACTACTTTTATAGAGGGATGGTGGGAAAAAAATCATACAAGACCGGTCGGTCTTGGGTGCGGTTTCCCACTGCTTCACCGTCGCGGTCGCCTTTTATCACCAGCAGCTGTCTTCTCGTCGGCTTGTTTTCTATAAATCACTCGATTCCTGATGAGTGATTTATCGCGACTGGCATACCGCTGACTGTCATGCTCCTCCCTCTTGAGTGGTTTTCGTTGTTCTTCCCTCTTGAGTGGTTTTGGTTGGTCGTTATGCTGAGTGCTTGTGCGCTGGTGCTGAGTGCTTGTGCGCTGGTGCTGAGTGCTTGTGTACCGATGCTGAGTGCTTGTGCGGCGGGAAATTGCATCGCCAACAGGTGACTTCCGTTGGTTCTGCGACCTTGGTCATGGAGACTCGGGATATTCCGCCTTCATTTGTATACTTTATGCCCGACAGTCTTGGGCATCGTGCCCATATCGATCACACTTCGTGCACAAGGGTGTGTTTCGGCGTAGAAGGCATTCATCGTACAAATACCCTTTCCTATTGCAGAAGGTGCAAGTCATACGTGCAATCCATGGGTATGGTGCACGTTTATCCCAGCCTTGACTAGATGAGTCACTCTGATAGTCACCTCCGCCTCACTGAAGGGGCCGTGGTACCTCAGGCTTCTTAGGTTTAGACCCTGTTGGTCTTCTGGAAGAATGTGGTGGTGTTTCTGGCCTAAACGGATTTTTCCCAGGTTGTGGGCGTGTAACAGGGTGAGGTCGTTCTGGGAACCTAGTGTTAGTATTCCTATTATTTGTCCCATCCTTCAGAATGCTTTTCTACTCCTTGATCAGTTTGTATTATCTTATTTTGTTGATCGAGTGGGACGAGCTGCAATAAATTGCCTAGTTGTACTGTTTTAGGTGTGACAGATCCCAAAAAATTAATATCATGGGAGTCAGTTTTCGAACGCATAACTTCCATAAAATCAATCATTGATTTTGAACCGGTTGGTGCATGGCTTGTTGTTAGACTATTTGATGGTGGATGCAGTGTTGGGTTCAGCCTTGGTAGCCTTGGTCTTGGTGCTGAGCTCGGTGGTGCACATGTTGCCGTACATGGTGGTGCACATGGTGTTGCCTATTGTCATGCACTTGGTGGTGCACTTGGAGGTGCGCTTACTGTTGCTGGTGGTTTCGGGGGCGTTGTGCGTTGTGGTCCCCTGTTCAGCTAGTTGGCCTTTGTTGATACTTGCTGTTTGGTGCTTCTGCTTCCGTGTCCGAGCCGTGCTATTATTTATTTTAAAGAAATATTTAAACTATGTTCTGACGTTTTACGTCGAATGCCGAATATTTTATCCTTTTCGCCGTTGACATTTATTTCTTTATGCGGCGCCAACGAAGTTTTTTTTATTATTTTTCTGCCAAGTAGAATTTGCACAAAGTAGTTTATGCAAATTAGCTAATTGGCGATTTGTTTTCGCTTTACAGGTAGAGAGGGGAAACTTGCGAACGGGAATTAGTGGGTGTTAGGCGAGGACATGGACGCGAGGTCCGTAACAGCACTTCGGGGTTCTTTTTTCCACATATTAACACACTAGTGAAACCCGAAAATCTACGTTGAATCCGCCAATTCATCTACTAGCATAAAAATTAACGTCACATAATTTCATGCGAAATAATGCCGAATAAACTAGTGTCTACGATGACATGCGGATATTTTCTCACTACGTTAGGTTTATTAATTAACAAATGAATTTAAAACGAATATTTTATTGGACTTACGTGTGTGTAGTCGAACCGCTTGTCGGTTGACGCTTAACCGCTATTCTGGTTGCAGGGTGGTGTTGATTTATTGAACTCCCCGTTCCCCTGGTGCAGCAATTCTGATTATGTTGTCCAACGCCGTTGTGACTGGTTTTATCATACGCGGCGAATATTATATTCTTCAAGCCATTGCTATTAACTTTATCACAAGCGAGTGGCAGATATTATCTATTCTTCAGACGGTTGCTATTAATTTTATTACGATACGGGGCGAATGATCCTCTCGGTTGTTGATTTATCTATTAACTAAAAAACTTCTGTCAACGTTTTTCGAATTCAATACCGTTAAAAATTTTCGATACCGGCATTTCGGTATTTTCGCTTTTAGAACCGGTAACACCGGTATTAGTATTATTTAAAAAAATTTAAACAAAATTAAAATTTACTTACTATAGGTTATGTTATTATTTAGGGGCAGTACAAATATATGTCAAACACAACTAAACAACAAAAAATTTATTTTTAAGAATAATTTAAGAAAATTAAATCCAACTTTTTTAACATATATCACATTAATTCGTAGAAGTGATTATTATTTTTGTCGTTATATATTGAGCAGCCGAAAAGGGTCGTTCTGACTCCACACTTGTTGGTGGTATTGTTAACAAGTATTCATAAGCATGCTTTAGATGCGGTGCGACCGTCTCGGTTAGTATATGAAATTCGAACTAGATGCCTTAGGATGTTGCTACGAGTCAGAGATATGTCATAGGCGATGCAACCTTCGATTGTGGATTGTTTGTAAGGACAGACACGTGGCCTAGTTGGTGAATTTATTAGGCATCGAATTGTTTACGCTTTTGCTTGGCTGCAGCTGGTAATAACTAAACCGCCAATGAGTTATTCAAGTTGTTTGACGTTGCACCTTGTTTTACGCACGGAAAAGAAATGGAAAAGGAAGGATACGAACTTACCCCACCTGGATGCAGTTCTTGAGGTGACTAATGTTGTTGTTCCAGTGCTGGTGTCTGGTGGGTGTTGAAATGTTGCTCCTGGTGAAGTAGCTTTTTAATTTTACACTTTGGTCAGCGGTTGCGTATCTTTTTAACATCAACGGGGTAAAGAATGGTCTGTGCATCGGCAAGGACGCGGATTCTACCATCCACCCAATACTTCCACTATCGTAATCCACCAATTGTGATTGTGTCTCGACTCGACGGGTTTACGACTCGGGGGGATATTTGCGTCTCCGTGCGCATCGGAGAGCGGGAAATCGTGCGACCAGCGTGGTCAGGAGATGAAATTCGACTCAACGATATTCTTTCGTTGACAAAAGAAATTCCACCAGTGAAACTCACTCTCTTAATTAAGGGGTGCAATTTCCTATTCCAAGAGAGACGTAAAGTCTAAAGGTAACCAAACAGATCTCATACAGAAGATCGTCACTGTACACGTGTATGTGTGTACATTGGTTCTTTTGCCATGGTGTGATGTTTTTTATGTGATGTAAATTTAAATTAAATGTGATGTGTGTTATGTGGTGTTAGTTGCATCGAATACATTTGAATGGTAGTGAAATGGTTGTACAGAGGTGGCTGTATAATTTCTTATAAAATATAATTGTGGTAGCATTTAATGTAATTGCCAATGGTAAAGTGACAGCTGGGATGGGGGGCCCACTGGTTGTACTTCTAGACGTTGTAGTCCTCGGTTGATTTATATATATTCCTGTTTGTGTTGCTTGCACTATGCTCTTGGTAGTATAGCAATTGTTGTGTTGTATAATATATATATATATTATATATATATATATATATATATATATATATATATATATATATATATGTATATATATATATATATATATATATATATATGTATATATATATATATATATATATATATATTTTGTTGTATCGTAATTTCAATTGTCACGTACCTTGGTAGCGCCCAGAAAACAAAAGAAAAAAGACTACAATCTCTTCTTATCTAGGGTTCTCCTTCAACTTTTTTGCACTTCTTAATACCCTCTTCAAAAAAACTGTCACAACGGTCTTCTGATTGTAACGAAATATAATGGAAAAGTGTTACAAAAAACCCCGAAAAGCTGTTACGGACCTCGCGTCCATGTCCTCGCCCAACGCCCACTAATTCTCGTTCCCAAGTTTGCCCTCTCTACCTGTACAGTGAAAACAAATCGCCAAGTAACTAATTTGCATAAACTACTTTGTGTAAATCCTACTTGGTAGAAAAATAATTAAAAAAAAAAACGGCGTTGGCGCCGAATAAAACAATAAATGTCAACGGCGAAAACGATAAACTATTCGACATTCGGCCAACTAGCTGAACAGGGGAGCACAACGCTCAACGCCCCCTGCAACCTGCCTGCAGCCACCAACAACAGTAAGCGCACCAGCAAGTGCACCTCCAAGTGCACCACCATGTGCACCACCAAGTGCATCACAATGGGCAACACCATGTACGGCAACATGTGCACCACCGAGCTCAGCACCAAGGCCAAGGCTACCAAGGCTGAACCCAAGACTGCATCCACCACCAAACAGTGCAACAACAACCCATGCACCCGTCGGTTCAAAATCAATGATTTATTTTATGGAAGTTATGCGTTCAAAAACAGACTCCCATGATATTAATTTTTTGAGATCTGTCACACCTAAAACAGTACAACTAGACAATTTATTGCAGCTCGTCCCACTCGATAACAAAATAAGATGATACAAACTGATCAAGGGGTAGAAAAGCATTCTTAAGGGAGGCCATTAGAGTCTAGCCTAATACAAATCCCTAATCCACCAAAAGTGGAAAATGCGACCCAGAAAAGCAGATATTCACAAAACGACCCAATTTGCTTGCTTATTTCCTATTTATTCCTTATTCTTGATTCTATTTCTATTTATTGGCCTGTCGGAGTTATCAGGACTTATTCTTTATTATTGGTTATATTTATAATAAGTAGACCCTTATCTCTTTACCTGGTCTTCAACAAGGCCTTTTCGTTGGGAGTTCCTTCGACGAATCCCACTACTCCAAAAAAAAAAAAAAAAAAAAAAAAAAAAAAAAAAATGGGTTGGCGAGGGGGCCGACTTTAGCGAGACAAGGACAGATGTGTCCTTCATCTTGTCTCTGACTTCTGGTCATCTTGAGATAACCAGAATCACCCACATCCGTTAGGATGTTGGGCTCGGTCTCGCGATATATGAAAAGAAAGGGAAAAAAGGGGGGCTATCCAAGGATAATGTGGACAGTGTTAGTCCAGGTGTTCTTTAACTTTCTGAAAAGAAAAGGAAAAAAGGGGGACTACCAAGGATAGTGTGGACAGTGTTAGTCCAGGTGTTCTCTAACTACTTTTATAGAGGGATGGTGGGAAAAAAATCATACAAGACCGGTCGGTCTTGGGTGCGGTTTCCCACTGCTTCACCGTCGCGGTCGCCTTTTATCACCAGCAGCTGTCTTCTCGTCGGCTTGTTTTCTATAAATCACTCGATTCCTGATGAGTGATTTATCGCGACTGGCATACCGCTGACTGTCATGCTCCTCCCTCTTGAGTGGTTTTCGTTGTTCTTCCCTCTTGAGTGGTTTTGGTTGGTCGTTATGCTGAGTGCTTGTGCGCTGGTGCTGAGTGCTTGTGCGCTGGTGCTGAGTGCTTGTGTACCGATGCTGAGTGCTTGTGCGGCGGGAAATTGCATCGCCAACAGGTGACTTCCGTTGGTTCTGCGACCTTGGTCATGGAGACTCGGGATATTCCGCCTTCATTTGTATACTTTATGTCCGACAGTCTTGGGCATCGTGCCCATATCGATCACACTTCGTGCACAACGGTGTGTTTCGGCGTAGAAGGCATTCATCGTACAAATACCCTTTCCTATTGCAGAAGGTGCAAGTCATGCGTGCAATCCATGGGTATGGTGCACGTTTATCCCTGCCTTGACTAGATGAGTCACTCTGATAGTCACCTCCGCCTCTCTGAAGGGGTCGTGGTACCTCAGGCTTCTTAGGTTTAGACCCTGTTGGTCTTCTGGAAGAATGTGGTGGTGTTTCTGGCCTAAACGGATTTATCCCAGGTTGTGGGCGTGTAACAGGGTGAGGTCGTTCTGGGAACCTAGTGTTAGTATTCCTATTATTTGTCCCATCCTTCAGAATGCTTTTCTACCCCTTGATCAGTTTGTTTTATCTTATTTTGTTGATCGAGTGGGACGAGCTGCAATAAATTGTCTAGTTGTACTGTTTAAGGTGTGACAGATCTCAAAAAATTAATATCATGGGAGTCAGTTTTCGAACGCATAACTTCCATAAAATCAATCATTGATTTTGAACCGGTTGGTGCATGGCTTGTTGTTAGACTATTTGATGGTGGATGCAGTGTTGGGTTCAGCCTTGGTAGCCTTGGTCTTGGTGCTGAGCTCGGTGGTGCACATGTTGCCGTACATGGTGGTGCACATGGTGGTGCACATGGTGGTGCACATGGTGTTGCCCATTGTCATGCACTTAGTGGTGCACTTGGAGATGCGCTTACTGTTGCTGGTGGTTTCGGGGGCGTTGAGCGTCGTGGTCCCCTGTTCAGCTAGTTGGCCGTTGTTGATAATTGCTGTTTGGTGCTTCTGCTTCCGTGTCCGAGCCGTGCTATTATTTATTTTAAAGAAATATTTAAACTATGTTCTGGCGTTTTACGTCGAATGTCGAATATTTTATCCTTTTCGCCGCTGACATTTTTTTCTTTATTCGGTGCCAACGAAGTTTTTTTTATTATTTTTCTGCCAAGTAGAATTTGCAATTAGCTACTTGGCGATTTGTTTTCCCTTTACAGGTTGAGAGGGAAAACTTGGGGAAAGGGGATTTATCCAGCGACGAGATAGGTTCCTCGACGTCACAGCACAATCCTTGTGGCGTTATTGCCCAGCAAATCTTGTGGCGTTATAGCCCAGTAAAAGCGAATAGTTTAAAACAGCATTTTCTAACACTAATTTAACTTTATTTTTTGTTTTAATTAGGACAAACAAAAAAACAGGTGCCGAATGCACCGTCTAAAAACTCTTAATTTTAACGTTAAAAAACTGTGTTAGAACAGTGCAATATGCCGAAAACACTTCAATTCATTTTATTGATGTTAATTACGACGAAAAGTACACTCTTATGCACACCAGACAACACTTTTTATTATATTACTTTAATCTTTAATTTATTAATATAACGTTAGAATGCTTGCCACCTACCTTGGTTTCGGCGTTGATGTCTTCAATAGCTGCTGGAATCCTCTTTGATGGATGATCCAGTGATGAGAATTCTCCGTGGGCGTAATCCCATTGCAGCAATTCTGATCATGTTGTCCAACGCGGGTGTGACTGGTTTTATCATACGCGGCGAATATTATATTCTTCAAGCCGTTGCTGTTAACTTCATCACAAGCGGACGACAGATCTTATCTATTCTTCAAGCGGTTGCTAATAATTTTGTTATGATATGGGGCGAATGACCCTCTCGGTTGTTGATTTTTCTATTAACTAAAAAACGTCTGTCAACGTTTTTCGAAGTTTTGGTTTTTCTTTTCTCCGCGGACTTTTTATGTCAATTATTACCAAGTAGTTTATTTATGTTTTCTATTTGGTGTGATTATTCAGATAGAGAGAAAGGGAGTGTGGGTGAAAGTGTGGATGTGGGACCCTTAACAACTGTATGGAGAAACGAGCGATCACGTCAAAACCATGAACCACACTGACTTATTGCACTGTCAAAATTAGAGTTTATCCCTGAATAACTTCGTACGACCGACCGCCGAAACACACATCCTTGTATGGCTATGTAATGGTCGAGAGAGCAGTTGGCGGATTTTTGGTCTTTTCGTCGATGTCTCTGAAGTCTTCTCCTGAACACTGTTCATGAACAAAAACAACCTAGAACACGGAGAACACCGTCACAAATGAAACACCAGTTCTTCTTTTAGAAAGCACTCCTTTATTTATTGTTCTTTATTTTCTTAGTTTTGTTGTATTTATAGTTTACAACACTCAATATTTTGTTATTATGAATATTTGGAGTTACTTACAGTGGGCCTTCTGGTTAGATGGCTGACTTCGTGGCGTTGAGATTTGGAGTTGAAACTAGACTTTTACGTTTTGGATTAACACTTTGTTTGATTTTAGGTTTAAAAAGCGGGAATATTCATCCCTTAATACATTTGATTGACCATTTTATTCTTTTATTTAAAAACAAGAAGACCCGCTGTTCTTATGCTGGGCCACAGTCTTCTTGTTTGGTTATTACACTGCCCTGCAAAGAAACTCATTTGCATCACCCTTTATATATCATTATTATCGGGGTGTTAATGCAGACGATGCGTTTTCCTCACCCAGAATGTGTAACCTATTCCCAGGTTATTTGCCTGTCATACGTAATTTGCAATTTTCAGTAATCGTTCAATTTGCCCTGGTAAAAATGCAGCGGCAATGAATTGAGCAATTACTTACTTGCTTTCATACGGAGAACCAATTATAGGGCATTGCCCGTGTGTGCAAATGGTACGATTAATTGTGTCTTACTGTTGTGTTCGCTATTTCGTCGAACTCAGCACTTTTCCGATGCTCAATTACTTCGTAGTCGGTGGCCTTTGACAACACCGCTCGTGTCATATATTTTGTATCACCCTTGTTTCCCGACAAAAAAAAAAAATATGTAAAGGGTGGTTAAATTTTAAGGGCCTATGTTGATTTTGAATAAAACAAATTATTTAGGAAATTATTATCATTTCTTTTTATTATGATAATATAGGTATGGTTCAATCATGTATGGAACAAAATATCGGCCAAATGGCCGCCGCGACCTCGGCGGCACACCCCCAGCCGATGGTCCAAATTTTCGATGACGCTGAGGCATAATTGATGTTCTATGCCGTTAATGTGCCGAATTATCTCATCCTCTAGCTCTTGGATTGTTGCTGGCTTATTGACGTACACCTTTTCTTTCAAATAACCCCAAAAAAAGAAGTCCAACGCTGTCAAATCATATGATCTTGGCGGCCAATTGACATCGCCACCACGTGAGATAACACGGCCATTGAATTTGTTGCGCAGAAGAGCCATTGTTTCGTTAGCTGTGTGGCAAGTGGCACCGTCCTGTTGAAACCACATATCGTTCGCATCCATATCTTCCAAATATTTCATTTGAAATATGACGCCGTGTAGGTCCGCGGACAGGTGCTCGCTTGGTTTTTGAAATACGAAGGAGAATGCAGTTAGCGAGTGGGCTTAGGGAGTGGGTCAAGTGTTTGATTGATATATGATGATTTTTTTGGCTTTGGAAGGTGGGTATGAATGGGTAATTATCGCAATGTATGCGATATGAATTAATTGCCCGTGGAAAAGGCGTTGCTTCTGAATGGATGAGTGATCATATGCGAATTTTAATTGCCAGTGGGAAAGGTGTGTATTGCATTGTATGCAAAATGATTGTTAGATTGTTAGAGTGTTTTAAATGCTTGTGGGAAAGGCGTGTATTGCATTGTATGCAAAATGATTGTTAGATTGTTAGAGAGTTTTACTTGCTTGTGGGAAAGGCGTGTATTGCATTGTATGCAAAATGATTGTTAGATTATTTGAGAACGCACAATTCCGCGCAGGTAAGGTCCTACCCTCAAAGAACGTACTTACTTGAGAGCGTTGTACGCGCCCACAGACGGGTGCCCTAAAGTCCCACTGTTATGTTTATTTGTATAACAATTTGATAATATATTTGTATTATCTTTATTTTTAATGTTTATTAATATGTGTATTGTTAAGTTCAAATGGACTTACTCGTATTTTTATTGTTGAGCGGTCGCTGCAGCTGTTGTTTGTCCGCGTCAGGTTGCAGGGGGCGTTGAACGTCGTGCTCCCCTGTTCAGCAAGCTGTTCCGTCGATATTTGGTTTTTAGTTGTTTTTAGTTTTGATTTGGTATTGCACTATTGGGTTGAATTGTTGAAGTTTCCTCAATAGCATTTGCCGCAGCCATGAAAATAAGTCCAATAGAAATTGCGGATAAGGTCCAGTGCTCCATGTTCTTATCACTAGATATAGATTGCTAATATTTCTTGAATCTGTGTTCTAGTCTCCTCGACAGCTTTATTTTTGGCCGAGACTTGTCGTAGATGGAGTCTGCCGTATGTATTAAGTAAGCCACTCTCTTGAATGACTAATGAATCTCCCTTGTGAATGCAGTAATAGTACATTTCCGTATGTTTGGTTTTTCTTCGGAGATTGACGGCGAATTGTCATTTTTGCGAATTTATTTCCGGTGTATTATGTTTTATTTTATTATTTTTTTTCCGCCAAGTAGAATTTGCATAAAGTAGTTTAGGCAAATTAGCTACTTGGCGCGTTATTTTCCTTTTACAGGTAAAGAGGGGAATCAAAGGGGGATTAGTGGATTCTGGGGGGACCTGGACTCAATGTCGGTCCGTAACACCACCATAGGGCCTGCAACTCGCAGCCAAAGTTGAGACCGACACCAAAAAGCAAGGAACTGAACGTCCCCAAAGCTTTTTGGGCCAAGCTCAACTATTAGAATTCATCATGCCTGAAATAAAGGTATAAACACCCATGCGTCCTATTCTCAAAAATACCATACATGCGGCCTGCGCCCAGGAACATCTCATTGAACCGGCAATTCCGACATTCGATACAAAGAATTACCAGCACCAAAGAATGAGCCGATCAACTGATGCACGTGCGGGTAATCTGATACAAAGAACACCCAAACGCATCGATACAATAACGTATGTTGGTCATCCGCTACCAGATTTCCTGGGAAACGCAAATATCTCAACGAGATAATTCAAATAATGCATGAGGTGAATTTCACACCCTCAGAAGGATCTAATGGATTTCGGTGTGTTTA
This sequence comes from Microdon myrmicae, assembly GCA_963931805.1. NCBI lineage: Eukaryota > Metazoa > Arthropoda > Insecta > Diptera > Syrphidae > Microdon > Microdon myrmicae. Next base: position 5,852,837 of record OZ007503.1, on the reverse strand, counting down.
CACCAAAGCAAATAAACCTACGGACTATACGTCCCAACAATCATCTCCGTTCTGCGCGCCAGATGTGCAGCGCAAACAGAAAACCGTGAGATTTAGATGCTATCACCACCACCGAGGGCGATGATGATGTATGTGTGATCTCTTGTAGGCATCCAAATTACCCCTGGGAACTAATAACATGCTGCTAACAGAGATTCGGGAATTCTGTTAGCAGAACTAAGGAGAAAAGTTGTCTGCAAAGATACAGATGGACAATCTGTATCGGGCAATTTTGTGGGAGTGAGATTTGAATCGTCAAGGAGAAGACAGAGAGATTTTGATCATCGAACCGCGAGGATCTCTAACGAAGAGATAACCGAATGAGGTCGTCAGTAGAATTGTTCGAGAACGTCGAGTCGTACGTGTGCTGAATTTTAAAATAATTAACTTGTGTTCTAGAATGTGTCTTAACCGTGTGCAAGATTAAGTAACGTGCGTTTTCTTTCGTGTGCGGTAACTACGTTTGTATTCTAGACGATAAGTGCAAAATACGGTTTTTTGGATTAATAAAAGTCACCGTACAAATAGAAAAACAGTTTTTCGTGTTTTATTTGTGCCGTTTCCGCTCAGTGTGTTCTTCCTTGTGGGCGTACAGTGTTCGGCGGAACACTTTCGACCAAATCGACAATAACCGCCAAAGGGTTGTAAAGCGAGGTGTAACAGTTTGTACATTTATTCCTGGCACATCGTGTATTATGTTCGTTAAGTGTTACGCGAACAATACCGCGAAAGTGTCACGACGAGGATTACTGTGGATTACCGTGTCCGTCTCCGTATTGAACGTCAGCACCTAATTTAGTTATTTGCGAACACAGGGTAATTAAGCGTAGACACAAATTTGGGATGTCCTTAGCGAGAGTTAGTTATATTTTGTATAAAGGAAAAATATAAATTTTTTTGGAGGCTATGCCTCTTTAGTTTATTCATCAAATTACAGGTCGCTATGAACACTCTCTGCAGTTTTTCTATGCTATTTATACTTAAATTCTATCTTAGCCTAGAAATCTCCTAATGTGTTTTTAGTGACCCAACGTAATAGATACATATGTTTTGCTTCTTAGCATTTTATTTTGGGTTTTTTTGGATCTAGGTAAACGATGTCTAGACACAATTTTAATGTTAAATATTTTAAGGAATGAATGGGAAACACATTCCTGGAAGATTGTAAAAGTGCAGACGCTAGTTGTTGTTAGATGAATTTCTTATTTCAAGGTGAACGTGAGGATGCATCGTGGTTGGGTGTTTCAAACGTTGACTCCCCCCTCCGTTAAAATACAATGTCCCAATTGTTTGTTTATGTGTTGTAACTCTAGTAATCTGTTATTAAAAACTTTTTTTTGATTTTAATTTATCTTATTTAATTTTGTAGTCATTGTACCTCTTATATAGTATGTTAAAAAAATGTACGAAGAAATATTATAGTTTTAAAAAGGAGTATACAAATTATAATGCTTAATACTGGATTATCTTCTAAAGGTATTATAAATTTCCTCATTTAGTCTTGAGTTTGAGTATAGTATATTATTAATTTTTATTTCTGTCTTATTGCTATGGGTTACAATTTCATTAATTCTTTCTATTGTATCGTCTGCCATTCTTATAATTTCATATATATATATATATATATATATATATATATATATATATATATATATTTTTTTTTTGTACATTCATTAGTTCCAAAAATTGTCTTATTACATACTACGGTTTCGGGCATGATTTGAACTAATCCATGGAATGTATCTAGGGCTAGATTATCGTTGGGTATTTGACGAAGATTGTATCTTTCTTCCTATAAACAAATATGTCTGCGTAGGCTAGGATATTTATTAATGGAATATTTTAAGCTTTATCTTTTATAGTTCTGGGATGTGATTTCTCTGTAAGGGCTCATAATTTATGTTAGATTAAATGGGTGAATTAATATACTTGAGTTTTCATATACAAATACGTCTGGGATTTTTGTTGAGGTAAATTTGTTGTCTTTTAAAGGTATGGTTTCCATATTTCCGGTGATTGTTTCAATTATTCCCAGCACGAATAAGATTCTTGTGAATTCTCTTACCTTCATTTCCAATTATCGTGGTTCCTTGATCTTCCACTACAATATGTTTTGTGTAACGAGTTTCGTTTTTCCCTCGTCTGTCCTTTTTTACAAAAATAATATCTCCGGGTGAATATATTTTATCTTTTCTCTTTTTATTTTGGAATCGATTTTGTTTCTCTTGTGCGTTCTTTAGTTTATCTTGTATGTCTACTGTTACTACACCGAAAAATAATTAGGTTGGTTTGATTCCCGTAGTTGAATGAATTGTTAAGTTGTATTGCTTAACCGCGTTGAATATTTCTTCTGACGCTGAGGCGGATTTGTCAACTGCCAGACTTCTACTGATTTCTAATAACGTAGCATGAACTTTCTCGATATTTGAATTGGATGTTGAATGGGCCACTGGGGCAAGTATATGTGTTATTCCTCTTTGTTTGAGTAAAAATTCGGTTTTTATTCCTTTGAGGATTGGTGCGTTATCAGTCATGATTGATTCGCCGAAGGGAAATATTTGAGAGATTATCTCGTCGATGGTTGCTGTTGGATATAGATATTGCTGTATGTGTCTATTGTTGTTATATATATTTTCTTCTCTATATAGAATGTGTCCATCTGTAGACTTTTTCCTACTTTTGTTGGGATAGGTGTGGGTTTTATTACTTGTTTAATCGGGTGTCTTTCATATTTACAGGTTGAACAAACTTCGCAGATTTTTGTTTCAGCTTGGCACATTTGTTTGAATGTGGGCCAGAAGTATTTTTCAGATATTTCTAAAATGTTGTTTCGATAGTTTCGATGAGCTCTTTTGTGTGTTTCTTGAACAATTTTAAGTTGTTCGTCCTCATTTATTACATCTATTACAGAATTTGGTGCGTGAACGATTTTATCGCAGTTTAGGTTTTCTTCGACTATGTTTCGGATCTCGTGAAGTGTCACTTCATCGCAATGGATAGCGTTGGTGTGGTTCGATTTTATAACCGTTTTTAACACTCCATTGATTCCTGATAAATTACTGATTTTTAAGTGGAATCTCTTGTAATCCGTAAATGTTGTTTTGTGTTTTACTTTGTCTTCTTCCGCAAACTCTATGAATATCTGATTTTTAAATTGATTTACTGGTTTTGCAACGCTTTTCATTCTGTAGATTGGTGAACTATCCACTGAATGTACCGAGGATGTTGATGAATTATTTATCTGTTGTCTACTTAATGCAGTCTGCGACTATATTTGCTTTGTCAGGCTTGTATACTATTTTTGCTCCATATTCCTCTATCCTATTTTTCCACCTTTTTATGTTAGTATTTGTATTCTTTTCGGACACTGCATACGTCAAAGACTGGTGGGCTGTGAAAATCGTTAAGTGTGATACTCCCTGTATGTATATTCTTAGTTTGTCTAGTGCAAAGATTATGGCTAGCAATTCTTTTTCATTTGTTGCGTAGTTTTGTTCTGTCTTTGATAATGATCTAGAGATGAATGTAATCGGTCGTTTTTCTTGAGATAATACTGTGCCAATCGCTGTGTTTGCTGCGTCAGTGGTTAGTTCGAATGGTTTGGAATAGTCTGGTTGCTATAGCTCCATGCATTCTTCTAAAAGTGCTTTCAGGTCTTCAAATGATTTTCTTTCTTCTTGATTTAATTTTATTTTATAATTTGTACTTTCTTTTTTGGGACCATTTGATCGGTTTGGAGTAGGCTCGTTAGGGGCTTTGCTATTATGGCGAAGTTTTTTACGAACTTACGGTAGAATCCAGTTAGGCCAAGGAAGGCACGTAGCTCCTTTAGGTTTGTTGGCTCTGGGTATTTTCTGATGGTCTCAATCTTTTCTGGGTCTGTTTTTATGGATTTGTGGCTTATTATATAGCCTAAAAATTTCACATAGTCTTTAAAGAAACGTGATTTTTCTTCTGAAATCGTTAAGTTAGATTTATGTAGAGCATCGAATATTTGTCGGAGATGGTTCATATGTTCACCCCGAGTTTTCGAGAAGACAATTATGTCGCCGATATATACATAACAGAATTTTGTTACAAAGGGTTTAAAAATGTCGTCCACACAGCCTTGAAATATCGCTGGGGCGTTTTTTAATCCAAACGCTAACCTATTATATGCGTATAATGCCCCATTTACAGCAAATGCCGTTTTCTCTTTGTCTTTTTCGGCTATTAGTATTTGGTGAAATCCCGACTCTAAGTCCAATGTGGAAAAGACTTTTGCTTCCCCTAAGTTTTGGATTGTATGCACAATGTTTGGCATTGGGTACCTGTCGTTTATAGTGTGAAGATTTAATTTCCTATAATCATTCACCATTCTTTTTTTTGTGTGCCTTCTGGGTTTAGTCCCTTCTTTGGAACTATCCAAATAGGTGAGCAGTTCGGGCTTCTCGAAGGTCTAATTATTCCACGGTGTAGTAAACTTTCGATTTCTTTGTTAACGAAGTCTTGGTCGGCAATCTTATACGGGTATTGCTTAGATCAGATTGGTTCGTCGTCTTTTGTTTTAATTGTCGCGATAATGCTTATCGTATAGGGTAAACTTTTATCGATTCTTTTGTTTCTGTTCATTAATGCGTCTATCTCCCCTTTGTGTTTTTGATCCTCAATAGTATAGTTTAGTTTCTGGTTTCCGTTATTCCTATTGTAAATCAATTTCTGCTTTTAATTTTTTTAATCCCTCTAGTCCAATAACTAAATCAAATTCCTTCAAATCTTTGAGCTCAAAAAATTCTAATCTTTTCCCTAAAATGTGAATGTTTCTTTTTGTCTCTATATTACTTCTTCCATGGTGAGTTTTTGTATATGTTTGTTTTATTGGAATTGAAAAGCTTAAATCTATAGTATTTTTGCAATAACTTTGAGTTGCACCCGAATCTATTAAAATTGAATACTCTTTTTGAGTATCAGGGTTTTTTAAACGTAAACTAGGCAACCCCTTTTTAATATAACAAAAGATTCTTTAATGATATCATTTTTACTTTTTTTTTTATTTGCTATAGAGTCTGCTTCTGAGGCTGGCGTTATCTTGTTGATCAGCTGTTGTTCCAGCTCCATTTGGTGGGCCTGTTGTTGGAATTGTTGGGGTCTTCTGAGTGGATTGTTTTGCTTTGCTGTTCTGATGGGTAGACCTATCCACGTCCATGGTTTCTGGTTGCGGTTGATTTATGCTGTTGTTATAAAGCTGTTGCTGTCTCCATCCGGGTCTGAAATATTGCCGTGAATCTCTTCCTCTATAGTGCTGTTGGGATCGTTCCACTTCTATATTTGGTACTCGCTGTTCTCTGTCATCGAAGTTCCTGGGAGTTTGATTTCTATGCGGTTGGTAGTATCTCGGCGGGCTGTATTGTGAGTGGGTTCTCTTAATCATCCAGAAGTTTGGTGCGATATCCGTGTATCTCGTATTGTGTTGTACGGCTAGGGCTATGTCGTAAGCTTCTGCTAATGATTCACATCTATGGGCGTATAGGGTTTGTTTTGCCAGTATGTTGTTTAATACGTTTAGGAATACTCTTGCTGCTTCTTTTTCGGCTTCTTCGCATAATGCCTTTTCCCCTCTTGATGACGTGCTTCGAACTGAATTTTTGATATAATCAGATTTAAGGCTTTGTTGACTTGATCGTAATATTTACCCAGCGTGTTTCTTCCTTGCCGAATGCGTGACATATCTTCTTTCAATACATAAAGGGGCCTGCTGTCACTATATTCTGCATCCAATCGGTCCAGTATATCTTCGAGACAAAATTTCGTCCGATAATTTGTTAATAGCCTAGCTGCTTCTCCTATAATTTTATATTTTATTATAGATCGTGCTGTAGTATATCTGGCATGTCCTCTATGGGCTTCACAGGCTTTCATTATGCTGCAGACGTTGTCTCTCCAAGATGCATATTCCTCTGGGCTCCCGCTGAATTTTGGAAGGTTTTTGAATGCCTCCAACTCTATGTCTTCGGGCTTGTTGAATTTAAATGTTATATCCTCGTGTTCGATTAGTCTCTCAGTATTTCAGGTTCCTCGTTTTCCTTTAATTGTAGTTGCTTCACCGCTGACACAATTGCTTGTATTTGTTGAGCCAAATGTGTTATGTCTGTCCTGATTGTGGCGTTGTCTGTGGCCATTTTTGATGTGTTTTGTGATTTTTCCTCTTGATCACTTGATTCGTCCTCAGTTGGTTTGTCGAATGGTCCTTCCGTTAATTTGGTTTTTCGTTTTTTTATTTTCATTCACTGGTTTTTATCTGTTCGTTGAATTTAGTTTGCTTATTTGTTCACTGGTTTTAATTTATTTGTTAATTGAATTTAGTTTATTTGTTCACTGAATTCAATTTATTTGTTAATTGAATTTAGTTTATTTGTTCACTGAATTTAATTTATTTGTTAATTGAATTTAGTTTATTTGTTCACTGAATTTAATTTATTTGTTTATTAAATTTAGTTTATTTGTTCACTGAATTTAATTAATTTGTTTATTTTATTTGTTTATTGAATTTAGTTTATTTGTTCACTGAATTTATTTATTTGTTTATTTTATTGTTTAATTGAATTTACTTAATTTTTGCAAAATAAATTCATGTCCCAAAAGTTATTAAGGAAACTCTCCGTAAGTTACTCAACGAAACACAAAACCATTTATAAGCAAAGATTTTCACACGAAATTGCTTTAAGCCAAACAAATATCCGGACGACGCACATATTATCTTCTTTAGTATATTAATTACTTTACTTTATTTCACACACGTGTTATTTTATTTCTGATTTTCTGAAAAAATAGATTATTGCTTACCGCCTCCTTCTCTAGGCGTTGTTCCTCTCGATGATCTGCGCAGCTTGATCGGGCCCGAAACTGGTGAGAAAATCCTATGATTTTCTGGTCGATATATTTTTAAACTTCTGCCCAGAATTTATAAGGTTCCAACTCAAATTAAACTTTTAAAGTGAGTGGCAGGATCGCCAGTTATTGTTGTTATATTTTATATAAAGAAAAAATATAATTTTTTTTGGAGGCTATGCCTCTTTAGTTTATACATCAAATTACAGGTCGCTATGAACACTCTCTGCAGTTTTTCTATGCTATTTATACTTAAATTCTATCTTAGCCTAAAATCTCCTAATGTGTTTTTAATGACCCAACGTAATAGATACATATGTTTTGCTTCTTAGCATTTTATTTTGGGTTTTTTTGATCTAGGTAAATGATGTCTAGACACAATATTAATGTTAAATATTTTAAGGAATGAATAGGAAACATTCCTGGAAGATTGTAAAAATGCAGACGCTAGTTGTTGTTAGATGAATTTCTTATTCCAAGGTGAACATGAGGATGCATCGTGTTTGGGTGATTCATACGTTAACTCGAGCATCACATGCCTGCTCGCGTTGACGTCGACTGAATGCGTTTATGGTGTTTGCCTTTGATGGCAGTTCCGCGAATGCACTGGATTAACTCAGGTTTTTTTAAAGATTAAAAGACTTCGGGTAGGTCAGTTTCTTTGTTGATTTCACGCGCTGCGCGGATCACCCCCTCGTCGCAGTTCTCTGTGTCGACTCCATCATTTCTTCTCGGGGGATGATTCTATTCACCCCATCGTTTTCTTTTTCCTTTCGCTTTTCCTGGGTGGTGACTTTCTTTCAATCGAGAATCTCTCCCCCGGGAAGATCGCGCCCGCACATACAGACGCGGGGGTTGCCGATTGTGGGTCCATCAGAAATTTTCACATTTCTGTTTAGGGCGAAGTAAACAATGATACTCACCATTATCCCACGATCGCCTAAAGTAAACCACACATCCGATTCTTTGCACAAGCAACGCAACAACATCACTTCAACTTATTATTTTTCTCGACTCTACTGGACTTAATTTTCCCTTAAGATATTCTACAATTCATTTTCCATATTTCTACGATTTTCACCCAACACCTCATTTACTATTATATTTGGCATCACTTTAACTTATAACTTTTCCCGATATACGAGTTAGGTATCCTAGCCACCGGAATCTATTGGGTTTGGTGTCGTTCGGCTTCAGTTCTTGTGTCAGTTGAATTTTATACGTTTTGAGATATAAATTTCTTCGTAATGCGATCTTAATATTTAAGGCTTGTTTTCTTCCAAGTCGATTGTTGTGCATTTTCTCTTACCGATTCACTAATATGTTAATTAAGTTCTGGTGTTCTCGCTGACTTCGGGTTGCCTTCATTCATTATTCTTACTGTTGACCCGGTTGTCTCAAGCATTGTGAACTATTCACGAACAGACTTTGCTCTTGGTGCTTGATTAATGTCGCATAAACGAAGTTAGCACGGGACATTCGTTTCGAAATCGTCACAGAATAATTATTCACGTAATACACATGAACACAAAACACGCATTGTACTTTTCTGAACGGTTACAAGGCGACTAAAAATTCCACGGACTGATACGTCTGTTGGGTTATATACTTTTTATGTTACATATGTATATGTAAGAATCCAAACTCTGGTCACTTTAGTGTTTAATAGTTTTATTCACAAATGTTAGTATGGCACAATAATTCAATTCAAAGGGAGTTAGTATAACAGAGTAATTCAATGTTTAAATGAAATTAGTATAACGTAATAATTCAACGTTTAAATGAAATTAGTACAACGTAATAATTCAACGTTTAAATGAAACAAAACGCTGCCGTAGTGTCCTGATTCTGACAGCACCAGTCCACGGTGGGAGAGACAGGCCTGCACCAACAAGCGTCACGCCACTGACTACTCCAAACAACTCGGCCGAAACGTTCGTCTCGGTAGCAGGTTACGCGCCAGTGGCGATAGCAGGGACGTCGGCCAGTACCTTACTGTTTGTTCCGTAGCTATCGGTGACAGTTGGCGAATCGTCGGGGTGAGTCCTAGAAAGAGCGTCGACTACTACGTTGTCTGCGCCTAGAGCATGCTCCAGTTTGGCGTTGAAACGCAGCACGTATTCGAGGTGTCTGGCTTGGCACGGTGATGCCTTGTGTGATCGCTGGGCCGGGGCGTAGACCAAGGGCTTGTGGTCGGTGAATATCGTGTGTTCTCGGCCTTCGAGGATTCTTTCGAAGTGTTTCACCGCTGCGTATATTGTCAAAAGCTCTCTGTAATAGATGATGTAGCGCTTTTGGGTATCCGAGAGCTTTTGGGAGAAGAAGCCTAGATGTCGCCATTTCTCGCCAGGTTGTTGTTGCTCTAGTGCGGCCACTATTGCGGTGTTGGAGGCGTCCGTTCTCAGCGCTAAGTGCCTATCTGGGGGGAAGAAGGTGGTGCAAGCTGCGTCGCAGTTGGCCTGCTTGCACAGATGGAAGGCCCGGTCCGCTTCGGGCTTCCACGTTAAGGTTGCCCTTTCGGCAAGGCCCTTGAGTAGGTCGTGGAGTGGTGCTTGTAGGTTGGCGGCATGCGGGTCGCACCGCCGGTAGAAGTTCGTGATGCCGAGGAAACGACGAAGCTCTGTTGAAGTGGTTGGTTTGGGGAAGGTTCTGATGGCGTCCACTTTTGCCGAGGGTGGTTGAACGCCTTTCTCCGAAATTTGGTAGCTCAGGTAGGTTACCTGGGGCTGGCCGATGCCAGCATTGATGCGTAGACCGGCTCCTCGGAGGGTGGTCGGCAGTTCCCGCAGGTGTTCGAGGTGTTGGTCGTGTCCGTCCGATACGACGAGGATATCGTCGATGTATCCTCTGACGAACAGCAGTTTGTGAAGAACGTGGTTGAGGGCCGGCTGCATTGACTGCGGCGCGTTCCTCAGACCTAGCGATGTGCCCACGAATTCGAAGACCCGAAGGGCGTTGTGACAGCCGTTTTTTCGATATCTTCCTCGGCGATTGGCACCTGATAGAATGTTTTGCGCAGGTCCACCGCCGAGAAGGTTGTTCCGTGGCTCTTCCAGAGCATGTCTTTAATGACTGGGAGAGCCGGTCGTGTAGCGGCAGGCAAGGCTCGTCATGGGGACTCACCTCCGTTACCCGCATTCGGGGTAAGCGACTTAGTTTCCCAACCTCGCAAATGCGCAAGGTGGTCTACAAGTGCGTGCGTCGGCGCCGAATTCCCAATGATAAGAGCACCGTTGCTCCTGGGTTCCTGTCTCGTGTCTGTTGTGTGTCCTGTTTGGTAGTCTTGCTCTCGGGTGACTTTGCTGTTGTCGCATGTTGGGGTTGTCTAGGTTGGGTGCTGACGGTTAGCTGTATGATCGCTGCTTCCAGGGCGTCGATCCGCTGGGCCAGTGTGTCCTGTGACCTTTTCTTGTCGCTGACCTGTGGCGGGGAAGTATGGTGCGCCGCCGCACGACGCTGATCCATTTCCTTCCGCCATCGTCACTAAGGTTCCACCAAATGAAAATCAGAAACCAGACACTGTTCACGAATATCCAAACAACGATCACCAGGAAGAGGAAAAAAACACAAATAAAACGCACAGATATAATGTTCGAATGAAACACACGGCTTATAAATTAATTTTTATAGTTTTCGATAACACTCCACGATCGGTTACATTTTGAACAGGTTTACGAGCTATCAAGTCAACCAGCACTTCACACATGACTCGTTACGCATCTCCGCAAACGGTGGAGAGCGGGAGTGAACCGACCGTCGCAAACGATGGTCGTAATCAGACTCAACGATATTCAATCGTTCTTAAAAGAAACTCCGCCAGTGAAACTGGCTCTCTTAATCAAGGGTTGCGTTTTCGTATTCAAAGAGAGACGTAAAGTCTCTCTTTGGATTAGTAACCAAACCGATCTCGTAGAGGAGATCTTCACGATACACAAGTGTGTATGCACGTCGGTTCTTTTCATACATCAAAGCCGTGATGACGAACCTGAAACACAAAGAAAGGAAAATGATCGTAGAGATTTTTGTTTATATGAAAAGGTTACTGGGAAACGGATCCAGAATTATGTAGGATAAAAGAAATTTATGACCTGTGAGTTCAACTGAGTAATCAAGTCGCAACCCATTAAATGGTAGATGTATTTGGGATACGTTTTGGTGATTGGATTGTTTGTGTATCACCAGAATGCCTGTTGGTAGACATCGATATTTTGTTCGCACTTTAGTGCATTGGTAAGGCATTAGTCTCAACGCAGATGGTGGTAATTACATACATCTGCGTTGGACCGTTTATCGCTGGCTGAAATGGGTCGCCAGCCGATGTGTGTGTAGATAGTTTTTGTACACACATCGAAGCTGGCAAAATAGACGGCGCAACATTGATGATCCCTGTCATGAAGGTTACATTGTATGTAAAACCGAATCATTTGTTTACAGGAATTCGGGTGGAGGAATTTGTCTGGCAATGTAGATGCCGAAATTGGTTTGGAATACCTGGTAAGCTAATAAAGAAATCTTACAGAGAATTGGTATGCAAAGAGAATGCATGAAAGGTAAGTTTTCTTTACAGGAACTTAAAGATCATAGATTTGATCTCTTTAATGCGTGAAACATTTCCAGGTGCCGTATGCGATTGCATTGGCGAAAACTTACGCGTCTTGGGATGAGGTAATGGGGGTTCTTAGGTAACTGTACCGTGGAGTTTAGTGGCACCGCCACCAACCGCTATTATGTCCTCCGGGGGGATTGTCGACGACTTCGGCCGCCGCGGAGATTAGGTCTTCTGTAGTTTGAGGCTTGAATATCCTCAGAGTGATTTGGGAGTTTTGAGGTAGAAGCGATCTCCATTTGACCAACAGTACCCTTTCGTCGATCCGTGTTCCGGCGAGAGCTTTCATTTTCCGCCACAGTTGGGAAGGTTTCAGGTCGCCGAGTTGGAGCTCTGTGAGCACTGTATGGAGCCTCTTCTCTTCGGAATTAGTTGTGCGACGTAGGATGCTTTCCTTAAGCGTCCTGTATTTGACCGCTGCTGGTGGGCTGGCCAAGACGTCGGGCAGCTCGTCGATTGTGTTGGTGTCGAGGGCGCCTAGGACCAGGAAGAACTTCCGGCTATCGTCATCGATACCATTCATCGCGAGCATTCCTTCGGCTTGGATGAACCACGCCTGGGGGTGGTTACACCAGAAAGGTATTAATTTTACCTTTGCCATCGCGTCGGTCGGATAGTGGCCAGTATCGTCTCGGGGGGTGCAGGTTTCGATGCCGCTGTCTTATGAGGGCGACAATTCGCTCGTTGTTTCGTGACTCTTGGCGCCTTTTCGCCTTCCTCCTCCGAGCTCCGTGTTGGCGTGTTCGATTGTTTATTTATTTTTTTGTTGTCGGGTAAGAAAAACTTCCCACTTTATGTGTATTTTCATTATCGGCACACCACCGTGTTTTAGATTAAACTTTTGGATGATTCTTACTTCACTTTGTTCTTTGTTTCTGATTAAATGGAAAATAGTTCTTTTTTCTTGTAATTTTTTCTATTTAATCTATTTACGTTTAAATGTTTGTTGGTTCTGATTGAAAATTTCTTCTCGGGGTCACCACTTTGGGGTTTCTATCCCCAAATCGTCGTTGTCCTCGGATGGCTGCCAACGCTGAAGTCGCTGGCGGCGTTGATGTCCGGTCGTGGCGGCGGCTAATGTCGAAGCGATGTAGTAGTCGCGCCAATTGTCTACACATGTGATGCGAGGTAGGTCCGTAACAAGACCTTTTCGGGGAGGAGTTCCTGTGACGACTCGGCGTACAGCTGAAGCTCCTTTATTTTTGTTTTTACAAGTTTATTTTCGACTGTTTCTTCCGCTGCCGAATTACAATTCGCAATGATTAATCTCAATTGTTCTGTAAGTTGAATTTGCAAGCTAGACACAACACTCATTATAATTTCATTCGACAATTGCAACTGTTCTGTAAATCGGACACAACACTCATTATAATTTCACTCGGCAGCACAAGTCTCGAAACGAAAAGAACGCCATGCACGCTAGTTATCGGAGATTCTTAACTTGGTGAGAATTAAACTTTTTGGAATACGACCTCGACCACTCTAGTTGACCGATAAAATATGACACCGGATCGTGACAATCTTTAAATGTCTGCCCCGTTGGACGGTAGAAATTTGAATCCTGGATGCAACTCACATCCATCAGGTTCAATGGCCGCGAATTGCATCGATAGAGGAGGAAGAAAATGGATCCACTTGACTGTAGCCAATGGTGATTGCGTAAAAAGGGTATATATAGGATAATTTCCATTGCTGTGTAGGGCAATGTTGTGTGTACCAAAGTGGTTAGTGGTACTGCCAGCTTGCGCCCGTTGTGATGTTTTTCCTGTTTTCCCCGTTGTCGGGCGTAGCCAAGGGTGGCCATCAGATGCGGTCGTTGGAAAAATGGTACGCAACAAAAAACTCCAACGGCAGTTTTCGCGGTCACACACACAGTTGTCGTCCGGTCATTCACCCCCTGCGAAACGGAACATTAGGGAAATATACAGGTTACCTGTTTACCATTAGATCGATCCCCCAACTTCCGACTCCTACCACTCGGGAGATCTACGAAATAGCAAAACACGTATCACCTTCACTTCAATGCACATGCAATTTATTGGTTCTTACACTGATTACTTTCAATACTATTTAACAAGACGCTTTCATTTACAGATTTTATTTAATTAAATATACATGGATTCACGTTGCAATGAAATAAACAAAACTTCTCGCATCGTGTTCTTCTTTTTCCTTTTGACTTCTTTTTCGTTTTTATTTTATATGTTTCTATTTGTATGTTTGGGCCCAAAAACGCACAAGATCTTAACCTTTTTACTTTCTTCACCCACAAGTTCTGACTGACCACTACTCATTCCTCTCGCCATCTCTCCGAAGAGAATCGCGCCGCAGCTGTTTCTGCGGAGTCAACAATTCAACGAAAGAAAGAGGGATCGTGCATTCGCTTGCAACGAATGCCAATCCGAAACAGTGGATCGCCGGCTCCAAAACTTTAAATTTATTTTAAATTTTTATGTAAAAACTCCCATCTAGGGTATACAAAAAGCATAAAAAACAAGTATTGTGGCAGTTCCATTGAACGGCACTACTTACCTTACAGCTATTGTAGAAAAATAGTTTCTTAAAATACATAAAAAAGGTGTACTTACCTCCCATAGTTGTACCAATAATTTTAGAAAACTTTGAATCAATAATTCTAGCTGACAAAAAATGTCATCAGCAACAAATATTAATTTCCCTGAAAGCAATTCGGTCGCACCATCTAGCTGTGGTATTTGTTTTCTTCTCTACCACCGTGTTTGAATATCCTCTGCTGGACTATGTCTCCTGGAGTCGAGTCCGAATTGAAGCCTGTACTCACTTTTCTTTATATCCTCTGCTACTGCTTTTCTTATTCGCTTAGCGTGGTTGCGAGGCACCGTTGCGGCCCTCTAGCACCTGAGAATCAAGCGTTAAAGAATGCACCGTTTACCTGGGTATAACGTTAATGGTAACTGCATAGCCCGGTAATAGATTCAGATCCTTGTGCAGCTCGACGGGAAACAGCCAACAAAAACAGAACATCCAAATGTACATCAATTTTATTTTGCCTCTTGTGGCCCAACCACGAATTTACAACTTTTTTACTTTTACAGATATTTTCTTCATTATTCTCGCATCGTGCTAGTTTTTCCGTTTCTTTTTCATAGACCGTTCTCTTTCTTTTTTAATCGCAACGCGCACCAGTTCTGTGTTCTTGTTTTTTCTTCTTCTCGCCAACGACTACTCTTTTTTACTTCTAGAACAAGGCTACTTCGTCACTCTCTCCCTCTCAATCTCCACCCACTCCGAAAAGGAAATCAGCTTCCACACGATCCACGATCGAACAAAAGTATGTTCGTACATTCAACAGGTGGATCGTGTGTTTTTTTCAATACCTAACCACCTATTACGAGGGTTGCCTTTTATATTTCGGGATTAGAGAACAAAAACAAATATTGATCATCGAAAATCACTTTATTGTTTTTCAAAATATTCCCCATGAAGATCTATACACTTTTGCATGCGTTTGAACCAATTGTCGAAGCACTTTTCCCACTCTGATTGAGGCATCTCCAACACATGCATTCTGAATGCAGCAACCGCTTCTTCAAGTGTCGAAAAACGTTGACCTCTCAGTTTGTTTTTTACGTGCGGGAATAAAAAGAAGTCATTCGGTGCCAAGTCAGGACTATACGGCGGATGACCTATCAAATCGATATTTTGGGTGCTCAAAAATGCAGTTGTCGCAGCCGATGTGTGAGAGCTCGCATTGTCGTGGTGAAGAGTAATCCGTCTTCGGTGGTTGGTTTTCCTGATTTCTTGGAAGACAACTGGCAAACAAATGGTTGTGTACCACTCAGAATTGACTGTTCTGCGCTGTTCTAGTGGTACGGTTGCGACATGTCCAGTTTTTCCGAAAAAACAGGCGACCATTTGCTTGGAAGTGCTTCGTGCGCGAACAACTTTTGTTGGATTTGGCTCATCTTGAAGCACCCAGACAGTCGACTGCTGTTTACTTTCGGGCTCATACGCGTAAATCCACGATTCATCACCTGTCACGATGTCATAGACGTGTTTCGAAGCACCGCGACCGTATTTTTTGAGCTTTTATTTCGACCAATTGACACGAGTGTTTTTTTGGGCGATTGACAAATTGTGTGGGATCCAACGCGAACAAAATTTTTTGACAGTCGAATGTTTATGCAATATTGAATGTATGCTGGTCCCACTAACGCCTAAGGTTGTCTTAATCTCACGATAGGTCACATGACGATCTTCCAATATCAGTTCGCGCACAGCATCAATGGTTTTCGGAACAACAACTGATTTTGGACGACCTTCACGAAATTCATCTTGGAGTGAACTACGACCACGATTGAATTCACCATACCATCGATAAACACTGGTCCTTGATGGAGCTTCATCGCCAAAAATTGAATTAAGTTCATCCATGCACTGTTGCTAAGTTAATCCACGCCGAAGCTTGTAAAAAATAATCGCACGAAAATGTTGACGATTTAATTCCATTTTTGGGCCGAGATGAATCTTTTAAGTTACTGTAAACAACACAAATAGCGCTCGTATGTCAAAACGTTCTGAGCGCGTATAACCTCAAAAATGTCCAACTTTACGACAGAGCTGTCAATTGCCGGATTGCAACACTAGGATTGCCAAATCTCGAAACATAAGAGGCAACCCTCGTATTACATTATATTATAAAATAACAACCAACATCGTCGGAACAATATCCATGAGATATGCCTTACGCGCCAACCGCACAAATGCAGGAAATGTTTTATCTTTCCCTTCTGCATCATGCCTACATCGATCGGTCACCCGACCGACAAATACATGAAGGTATGTAGCGATGGGTGACATTTTTGGTATTCTGTCGCTTCGGTGGCAATAGTTAATCGCCTTTCAGATTCCGTGGAGGCAAGTCGATCTTTGGAAATAGATAACGACCATAAATCACGTTAAGTAAAAAAGGGGTGTCGGTGTGTACAATTTTTTCTTTCGTCGCGAATGAAAAAAAAAAAGAAAATATTATTTTTCTTAATTAGATACACAATATTCTATTATGTTATAGTTTTGACTTTAAAACATTCATTCAACACAAGCTATTCATTTAATTGTGCTCCTGAAACCAGCGTGCAGACTAAAGTTAATCGTTTTTCCAAAAGTCATCCTCTTTTGTGTGGAAAAATGCTGCAACCAGAAATAAATGAATTCCCCTTGACATAAATGTGTACGTTCAACGGAGGGCGGTCTTCATCATGATGAAATTGCAATTCTAGATGATGGATCTCACTATGGAAAAATAATTGATAGAGAAGTACGTGAACTTCACATAGAATCTGACATTCTGCCACTTGATACACCTGCAAATCAGCTTAAAGCTTTAGGATATCGAGGCATTATCATTTCGGGTGGCCGATCTTCTGTGTTTTCTGATGACGCACTAGCTCATGATCCAGAAGTGTTTAGATTAAAAATTCCACTTCTGGGAATTTGCTATGGAATGCAATTATTGAAGAACTAAATCTACGAAACCCCCACAATGTCCCCCCATCTCAACGGCAGGGCAACCCACGATTTCATTTCCCCGCTCAGTAGGACACTGGTGATGGAGGAGTTTCGGCTGAGTTTTACTCGGTCGCATTTCTAACAGATACACACAATACACAAACATGAAAAAATAGCGAACAACAACACTGAAATGAAAATCAAAGCATATCCGCCAAAACCGTATACCATAGCAATTAACGTAGCAATTCTACATCAGTGGAGTGTTCGTGCGAATAACTATCAAATTCGTACACGTGGCAGTGGACTGATGTGTTAAGGCTTTGATTCTATATTTTAGTGATTCTAATCGCCATAGCGTCAGTTCGAATTGTACTCACGTCACTAGTGTCTGTTATAGTATTTTGTAAGTAACAATTTAAATTAAGTTGAGAAAACAAAAGAGTAAGTAAATTGACTTACTTGACGGGTTCTTGTATCGTTGGATCGTGGGGCGGTTGTTGCTGTTGGAGTCCAATTGACATGTTCTCAGTGTCTGGTCCTGGTTCACGTTTTCGTTGTGATACAGTTGGTGTCTAATTACCATGTTCTCAGTATCTGGTCCGGGTTCACGTTTTCGTTGTGATGGCGTTGCGTGTCCACTTGCCAGGTTCTCAGTATCTGGTCACAGGATCTCCTCTATTTTATTTCTTTGTTATTGTTGCATCCGCCTTCCTCTTCGTTTAAAAATCGCAAAAATCGTTTACCAAAATGTTCGGCGTCGAGCTCATCCTCGACGAGACAGCAAAATATGTTCCGTGGTCGTTCCCCACGAATCTGATGAATAAACGGATCTTCTGCGTCGAGCTCATCCTCGACGAGACAGCAAATATTCGAACTAACCATCAGCTAAGGGCAAATCAAATAAACACAACAAATAAATTAACCGAGGATCGTCTTCACGAGATTCATCACTTTTAATATCGATACATTATCACCAGTTACAACCAAAAAAAAAAAAAAAAACAAAAGAGTACCGATGGCACCAAAAATCTTCTTAGCTAAAAGATAAAGGGGATAAATTGATAAAAGGGGAAAAGTGTCTTTATTTTTACTTTATTTTTATGAATTACCTGTGTTGGCGTATAATTTTCACGGGGATGGTGCAAATCGATTTGTTAAGAGCCTGTTGCACGGTAACATTTATCGGCAAAGACAAAATTATAGCGTCTGTAGGACCCAACTAGCATTTCATTCTCACAAATCCAGCAACCAAATGATCAACCTGTTCCGAAAGTAATTGGGGTTCAAGTATGGTACCCAATATAATTTTCAATTTAGAAGTATGTTAAAATGAGTGCAACAAATATTTCCCAGAGTAAAAAACTATGACGTCTGTATATGACCCAATTAGCTCTTCATTCTCACAAATCCAGCAACTAAATGATCAACCTGTTCCGAAAGTAATTGGGGTTCCAGTAAAGTACACAATATGATTTTACAATTTAGACATTTGTTACTATAACCTTATTTCATCGTTTATTTGAACACACTGTATTGTTGTATAAAACCAACAATCAAGATCCTAGTTCTGTAATGACATGAATCGAAGTAGAACACTCCACTGATCATCCTAAATGTAATAGCCAGGTGGTACGTAGAAGCAATGTCCTAATCCGTTGTGTTAATTGTTATAAACTATTAGTATATCCGATTGAGTTTTAGTATTGAACTCTGTGTCCAAGAAGCGTTGAACACACGCGTCAGGAACACGATGGTGTCTCCTGGCCAAAAAGATGTGTGTGTCAAGCAAGAGCTGAACACACGCGTCAGGAACACGATGGTGTCTCCTGGCGTTTGAATGTTGGATCGAATACGGCAACACAGCAATGGCGTCAGCAGTCTGATTCCTGAAACCCAATGCGTTATTTACAACTGAAATAGAATGAACACCTTTGTCGACTGAGTGCTGCAATCCAATGAATCCTGCTACAATCCCAGAAATATTTATCTTACAAGCAACAATAAAACACGTTGGTTTATTGTGAAATATAAGATGGACTTTTCGTTGTTTTATTAATTTGATTTCCACAGATTATTAATGCGAACTGGTCGCTACAAAGGTTGACGAAAGAAGGAGAAGTATAAAAGAAAAATGGTTGTCATTTGACAACCAACAGAATTAATTCTAAAATGTCAGCTGATTGCTGACATTGTTAAGGGTGATGCCATATATAGCATTTAGGGTGGTACCACGTGTAGCATTTAATTGCGAATTCGCCGAATGTCAAGGGCGAATCCGCAACAAACTCCTTAATTTCCCAAACAAGGTCTTATATCGTGAATCACCACTGTATAAGCACACTATTGTCCACACCACACAACACTTTTTTCGTTAAGATCCAATTTGGATCAGAATTAATTAACAATAATAACATAGGATCCCTTGTTAGGGCCATTTGCTCTGTAGTGCAGTTTCAATTTTTGCTGGCACTCTTCCCAATTTTGAGGAGGGTTGACTCTTAAAAGGGTTTTAGCTGACTCCAGTATTTTTTGATCGTAGATCATACTGAAGGCTCTTGTCTTTTCCTCTTCCTGTCCAGCTCTGTATTCGGCTAGCTTGTTTGATACGGCATCTATGAACGACTACTTATAACAGAAAAAATATTTCTTTTTCCATTTCACGACTCCATTCAGCTCACGACCAAGTTAAATATTTTCTTTCATTGTGTTTTTTTTTTTTTTTTTTTTTTTGTAGTACTGACAACTATAAAATTATTAATCCTTAAGCAGTCCCAATAACAAATATGCCTTATTGTGCTTATTTAGGAGTTTGTTCTTTCTCTGACTATTTGTTTGTTCGGAATAATCTGATAATTATGTTTTACTTCGATATTATTAAATACATTCTTCTTGGGTTTCTCAAATTTTCCCCTTTTTCGTTCTGTTTCTAAATTTATTAACTATGGTAATTTTCTTATTGGAAGTAATGCGAGCTAGTGCTTTACAAACAATTTATATGTTACTTAATATAATTTACAATGATTATTTTGCCTAATTTTAAATGATTTAATGACTTGCCTTAAGAATTGTTGCTCCTTGTTGGTGATGAAGCTGCTGCTTCTACTACTACTGCAGTTGTTGTCGTGGATAATGTCGTTGATTTTCTTCCTTTCCTTTCTTTTGCACTGCCTCGTGTCCTGTTTGCTATGAAAGTCACTATCACTTCTTTGCCTAGCAGTTCTCAGGGTCTTTATCTCTATTCTCAGTTTTTGGATAGTATTGCCATCTTCCATTTTCTCTAAGCTGAGATTAGTGAAACTCTTTATCTGTCTTTATACTTTATAACATTTACCAACTGTTTCTTTCACTATATATGTATTACAATTTTCTCCAAGCAGAGATTAGGAAAACTCTCTGTCTGTCTTTATACTTGATTACATTTACGAACTGTTTCTTTCACTGTATATTACCATCTTCACCAAGCTGAGATTAGGAAAACTGTGGGGTTTTTCAGGGCCCGAAGAACCGCGCATCGCTCTTGCTCCATATCCCACTACAAATACCTTTAATCGTCTTACCAGCATAAGAGCATCCCTCACCTGAAAACATTAAGCCCACGGCAAAGATTATCACCTGGCCGTGCCATGAAAACTAAATCAACACAGAGTATCCCAATGTGCTTGTTTTGTTTGCCGATGTCAATCTAATCGTGCGACCAGCTAGCCTCACCAGTTTGCCACCGTCGACAAGGTTTCGGCCGACTCAAAGCAAACATTTCCCGCATACCCAGCAGCAGCTAATTTCCCATTATCGGTTACCACCGATCATGGGCCGCAAACAAGCAACGAATTGGATGTGGCCGTCAAGTGTTTACTTTAAACAACTGGCAACGGTTGCATCCTATATTCGTTTGCAAAACCAAACGTCGCACCCATATCTTCCGGATTGTCTACAGAACATCCAAATTTCCTATTAACGGCTACCAACCGTTCGCGCATCTAGAAACCAACATGTCCATCAGCTAGATGTTGATTTATGACCTCTCCCTAGGCGAGCAAATCTTCGGTACGTTTTTCGCACCAGAAAGGTCTACCGCCGGCACAGCCGACCCCATACAACGTTAGCGAACTCGAACAATCCGTATCCAATCGTTTGATCGTGAAAATAGCTCTTCTGTTTACATAAGATTGCAGAGACCTATTTCTAAATTCGCTGAGTACGCGTGTCAACTCTCGATCCATTTACTCCTAATTTCCTTTCGTCCTTTAAGTCTTATATATCCCTTTACACTGAAACTCGTTCAATGATAACACACACTCTTTTGTAAAACGGATTGTTTGATTTGCGTTCTGCAAATCGTCCACCAACCAATGGGATGTATTGATGGGCTAAAGAAATGGCGTCAAGAACAATGATTCGTTCTCTTGCCGTGCAGTGATGCTGGTTCCGTGGGAATGATGTCCGGAACAATTGGTATCTGCTGGAAACAATTCTTAATAAATTGGTCAAACTGAAAAGATTACCTTTGCTTCCAAATTTGAACTTCCCGTTAATTGAAATGATGTGGCTCTTGATTTCAATGATAAATATCGTCATTATTTTGTCGGATTCTTTAGATTTTTAAAAATTACAAATTACGAACTGGAGTCGTCAAGCGATTTACGAAGAAGGGAATTATAAAAGTAAAATGGTTGTCATGTGACAACCAATAAAAAATTCACAAATGGCAGCTGATTGCGGACATTGTTTAAAGTGATGCCACATATCTTATTCAGGTGGTGCCACAGGTATTTAATTGCGAAGTCGCCGGTTGAGTTAAGGGCGAATCCGCAACACGGATCCTGATGGGATTTGTCCTTTACACTTGATTAACCTTCGCCTCCATAATACCAAGCCGGATTTGCTGCGCTAGTGATGCACTTTTTACTTACTGGTTTACGCTGGTGAGGTAATACACTTATCACACACCAAATAATCCTTACAGGAGCCCTTGGACGTCCTGTTGCTTAATGCCACTTTTTATGTACCAGCAAAATAAAACACTAAATGTTAACTTGGTGTCTTCACGATACCATTGTGGTATTTTTTGCCACAGAAAATTTGATATCTGATAATATTATAAATTGGTTACCTGATTCTTCACTAGTTCATCAATCCTGCTGTGATCGGCTCCGGTCTGTGCAGCAGTCTTCCCTTTGGCGGTGGTCCTCGATTCCTCGTGAACTAAGTTGGATTGTACACCGCTTGTAAACTTTAGTATTGGAATAATTTATTTATTCTCCTTTCAATTCTTTAAACTTTACTTTTACACGATTCACTCATAGGAACGGGAGTTGTCCAAGTGCTTTACGATAACTTTTTCAATTTCAATTCTCTCTCCTTTACAATTCATCTATTCTCCTTCTAATTCTTTTAAACTTTACTTTTACACAATTGACTCACAGGAACCGGAGTTACTGCTTTTCTTATCTGTTTTTCCGCTGCTGACCAACTCACTAAAAAAAAAAACGGGAATCAATTCCTTTGTTCTTTCCTTTTTCACCGCCGTTAACCAACTCGCCCAAAACCGTATCTTAAAAAAACAACTATCAACAACGGAATCAAAACAAACTTGTTGTTCCTTTCTCTCCCTCTCCATCAACACCCACTCCGAAAACAGAGATCGAACTTGCACACGATCCACACTCGAACATCGGAGTATGTTCGCACACTCAACATGTGGATCGTGTGCTTTTCCCACCACCTTACCATCCAATTATATTAAAACCACATTATATTAAAAACAACTAAATGATGGGGGTGGTGGAAGCCGTACGTAACACCATTTATTGATTTATTACTAGTTCTATGTGCACTTATAACAGAGAAATTTTACTGAACCTCTTCTTTAATTTTATCTATTTACACAGAATTTCGGGTTTAGTGGTCAAGAAGGCTATTTCGTATACAAGATTTAATTAGCGCGGGAAACTCTTGCACCGATGCTGCGACTGAGACTCTACTCGGATCGTGCGTACTCCACAAGGTATCGGACTCGACTCATTTACAACTATTTAATCGACTAAACTACTTTTGCGCGCGGAGCACCATCTTTGCTCGTGATGCGAACTCATGGGTAGTCGAACCGTGGGAAAGAGAATTCGTGAAAGCATCTTTGGAATGAGTGCCTACAGCTGTCCAAATACTGCGCTGGGTATTAATATGCATTTGGGATAATTACACAATGCTTGTTGTGTTTATAACCATCTTAATTGCGTATTGCATTCCTAGGGAGTCATGGGTCGAATTCCAGTGTGAGTATTTACACTAGCAATGAATTCAACTCTTGGCAGCTAGGCGCGAATTGCACTGGTGCTTTGAAGATTGCATAAAAGCCGCCGTGAGTACTGGTGCAACATGAAAATCTGTCGTGCACGTGTGGGACAGTAAACGCAGGCAGACAGGGGTTCTGCTGATTGTTTTCATAATCCACTTCGGTTATCTAGTATGGCAACCGATAGTATGTTTTCCTTTTAGAATAATGCTGAGATGCATTGATGTATGCGGTACTGGCGTCCCGAATTTCCTCTACGTAAATTGACATAACGCACTAATTGCGTGAATGTCCTTGATGGGAAGATGCTTGATGTTGGATGCGATTTGCAAAATCGAAAGATAATGCAATCGGTGGGAGAATGCTTGGGGAAGTTATTGCGCTTCCATAAGCAAAAATGATAAAATAGGGCAGGAAGATTTGGAGGTAGGTTGAAAAGGTGGGAGTGGCGTTGGTAGAACCGCCACAGACGATAATGCAATTACATTTCGCAGTGACCTAATTTCGGCATTTTCGACTTCAATTCGCAATTGCTTGTACCGTGATGTAAGCCAATATTTCTTCATTGATTTGCAGCACAGGTCAACATCCGCAATTGCGAATCGACCCAATTAATTCTTTTGTGTTTCGTATGCAATTAATTGCTTTTTCGTGAATTGTTAATCGTTCCGAAATATGCCATTAACTGCTTTTGCATTATTTGGCAATCGTTTTCGAATATGTAATTAATTACTTTTGTATTATTTGGCAATCATTTTGGCACATGCAATTAATTGCTTTTAGTGGTTTAATGGTTATGCCGAAATGTGCAATTAATTGCATTACTGTTCTGGGGGTTATTTGACTTTAGAATCGGGTGGTTTTTCTGTTTGAGTGTATCAATGACCTCTTGTACATCATCTTTGTCTATGATGTCACTGACACACTTAACACGCGTGGATCGTGATTCATGAGATCCTTGTACTTTATTTCTTCACGATCGACTCTGACCAGTTGAAAAACAAAAACGGTAACTATTGAACAAACAGACTGTGTCAAAAAAGGTACCGAAGGCACCGTGTAGTGTTAAAACATACGCACGACATGACCACAGACAATAGTATGGAATGCATTAATTGCCCGTGTCACAATTTCCGAATATCAAATAACCAACATTCGTTGTTGACCATAAATTCAAGGTCAACTGATTTCGTTTTCATAAACAAACGAACAGCTCCGGTTACGAAGAAACGTTTATAAATTTATCATTGATAAGCAATTAATTAATTAATTGGATCAATTCGTATCGTGGTTCTTGCATTACACACTTAATTGATTGTAAGGAATGAAATAGCTTAAGTAAACAAAATTTGTGAAAGAGTGAAGTTACTATTAAGAACAGAATAGCATATTAAGCAATATTTATATGAGTCTACAATAAAAATTGTAACAAATTGAGCCATTGATTGAGAGTATAAATACCCCAGCATTTTTGGAAATAAATTAATCATTAACCATACGTTTCTGATTCAATATCACTGCGGCGCATTTCGCCATAAACATGTAGGGTGCTGCTCTTTAAACAGCAACATTAGGGCAACCACTTCCTAGGGAATTTTCAGTCCAAATTTCATATCCGTTTTTGTCGGCATTAATGTTAACTGGCAACAAATCCCATTACATGGCGATCCTGGCATTTTAATAGAACCACACCACAACCGTATAAAAATCTTCTATCTGAAAAACGTTAAAACACTTACATTTATTTTTTTCGCCATTGACGTTTATAATATTTTATTCGGCGCCAACGCCGTTTATTTTATTTTGTCTGCCAAGAAGAATTTGCATAAAATAGTTTGTGCAAATTAGCTACTTGACGAGATTGATTTCATTTACAGGTAGAGAGGGGAAATTTGAGGAAATTAGACGGTCTTGGGCGTGGGAATGGACGCGAGTTATGGTTTCTATGAGTCTTTCCAGGTATAAATAAAAACTACTTTGTAATAGTCACTCTTTTGGTGTATTCTATTATCTTTATTAAAATTTCTTTTCTTGGTATTTACAATTTTTCTAAGCAATACTTTCACTTAACTTGTAGTTCATAATGGTCGTCAAAGTTAATAACATAAATTCAAATTGTATGTTTCATTTATTGTTGTCCAAAGGCCTTTACTTTGTTACTTTACCACTTTCTCACTGCTCTGTGCACTTTAGCCTAGCTCTTTAAAAATTGTGCTTTCTCTTGTTATGAGTTCTTGGTGTGTCTTACCACTAACTGCACTGCTGCTATTCTTAATTGATCACTTATTTTATTATTTATCGAAACAATTAGGTTTCTCTTTCTTGCGTCACTGATTCATAATCTATTTTTTTCTCTTATCCTTCACTGATCTTTTAGTCTGTGGACTTCTTGTTTCTGTTCAATTCTTTTCTATTCATTACCGCGATTCATCACCCCTTATTAGACTTTCACGATCAAAGGAACTTTCACTTCCGTTCTCCAAAGTAGCCTTCGCTTCTATCACCACCCACCGACTGCCTTCCTAATTTGCTCTTACCTTTTCTCGTCACTTCGGGGTCAACACCTCCCCGTGACGACAATGCAATTCAATTTTAATTGCCCCAATTTCCGATTAATGGCTTTTGATTCGTAATTGCTTCAAACTGCTGTGTTGGTCAATATTTCTTCATTGACTTGCATCACAGTTCCGTATCCGCAGTTCCGAATTGACCCAATTGATTATTTCGTGCTTGATTCTGCTGGAACATGCAGTTTAAACGTTTCTGCAATTTAATTGTTCCGCAATATGCCATTAATTGCTTTTGCATTATTAGGCAATCGTTTTGGCATATGCAATTGATACATTATCGTACCGGGGGGTCATTCGAGTTTAGAATCGGCTGGCTTTTCTTGGTTTAGGTGAATCAATGACCTCGTCAACATCATCTTTATCTATGATGTCACTGACACACCTAACACGCGCGGCCCGTAACATGTCGCAAACACTACAAGTCGAGGAAAATTTATTACTCGTCATATGACCGTCACTTTTTATTGTTGAAGTCACAATTGTAATTAAAATACACACCCCCAAATACACAGCAAATTTTTTGTTGGTTGTTTTGATTGCCATGAAGCACCTTCATTATAAACATGAGTTTTCAAAAGATCTTTAGAACACGAGTCGGAGCACTATTACATGCCAAATATTGACAAATAGCAGATTTCAAATTATATGCATTGTTGAATTCCGGTGCGTTTGTGGGGGTATAGTTGGTGCCAAGACACGGGCACAGTTTCACTGAAATCCCCAATGATGATCCGAGAAAATTATTCACCGTAATTCCAAGATGAGAGATAATAAATAAAACGCACTGGTTGCTTATAATTTGATTAATTTCTTTGTTATTTAATTTTCGTGTAATACTAGGTTTTATTTATTTGGTACTATACACATGTAATTTTTGCAGTTCAGCAACAATCCTGGTGAAGTTCTTAATTATTAATTAACGATATATTACATGATTCGCGGCGATATATTACACGCGAGCGACGTGACTGCACGCAACAGCGGTTGGATTGTGACTGGTGAATTAAGGGTGAAATTCTGTATTTCACTTTACACACACGACAACCAAAAGAGACCACGCCTCTGCTCTCTCAGCGTCACGCTCGTTGAAGTGTGGTAACTTCAGTTAATTTGGTAAATGACGGACGTGGAAAATGAGAGAACAGAAACATGAAGTGCTGTGATCTCGGGGTAGCTTTGGTTGTGTGTGCTGATATCAAATGCAGCTACTGACATGACCTACTGACCCAGTGTTACGGATGTGGTGTAGTCAGAGCGCATTGAACCGTGGGAACACAGAACTGCGAAGGAGAGGAGAACCTAGCTGATGCTATTCACCTGCAAAAGGAGATCGTTGATCCCAAGCGAATGGGTGATCTGGGAAAAGTCAATAGGACGCCGAATCGGCTAGGGAATTAATACCGCGGGAAAAACTCTATGGAATGTTGGTAAATACCCAAGCCAATGGATGATGCTGCGTCGCTTGGTTTGACTTGGTTGTTGCTAACCAATACGAATGGAATTTCCGGTGGAAATCCCATGGTTAGAGCAATAGTGTTGCCGTACGGCGAAGATAGTAGCTCAACTCAATTATGCATTATCTGCGTAGGATAATGAGTTTAGCTATGCGTCCTTGGGGAAAACATGTATTTCAGGTAAATAGCATGTACGGGAAATGGGTATGTATGACGCGCTGAAAGCGGTCGAAATGTGGTGGAAATTGTGGTTGAGATTGTGGGTTGGTTCTCATGTAGAATAGAGAAACCCCACACGTTTAGCGGGAGCGAGCGACGGCGAAATAAAAATGAATACACACGAAAATTGTTTATTCTCTCACAATTCCTTTTATTGGATATAAAACTCAAACAACGAACTCTCAAACCACAACGGATGATAAATAAACGAGAATTCGATTAACTTTCTTCGAAATTGGCTAAAGTATGTCTATGTTAAGGTCAACTATTTAATTGTTTCAAAGACCGAGTTAATCAGCTACACTGATTTACTATATTAAACCGATCCGGCTTGAAGGACCATGTTGAGTCCCGGTGCGTTTACCGGGCACGAGTCGAAACGAGAGTTCAGCGAACGAGCGACGACCAATATTCGCAAATACACGAAAAAACGAGATCATACATTTACAAACAATATATATATTGACGACGAAAAATAATCAATTAACAAAAACTCTAGACATTTCATACACGAAACGAAAAACTAACTTATGTTTACGAAACGAACGAAAAAACTAGACTAATTTACATAATAATGACAAAGAAAACAAAATAACAAAAAGGGCAGTAACGAACACAAAGAGTGCTGCCAAACATCCAGGTAATTACAAAATCATAACGAATTAATAGTTAACAATTAATAACAAAAACAAATATAACGAATTAATACTAAAAGTATATTTTACATTATCTAAAAACTACAATAAATATGTTGAATCATTCAAGGCTGCGACATGCATCATGCATCACACCTTTTTTTACATATCGGATCTGCATGCTTCCCGTTTTTGTAGAAAAATTGCATTTTTTCAAAATTGCACTCATCTTTGTTTTGCAATAACTTTTAACATGATGCCCCAATCAATAAAATGGTGGCCTACAATCACCAGACCTGATATCCATCAAACAACAAAAACCTAGTTGCCAAGTATAGGTAACCATTTCAAGATGTTGACACTTTAAAACTAAGCTGACAGAGAAATATCGAGTATTTCATTAAACTGGTTGAATTCGTTGATGATTTTGGTATAGGAAGCAGATTGTTAATTAATTAAATGGCCGTCATTGAGATAGTTAAAGTATTAAATGACAATATTGTATTCGCAGTTTTAAATCGTCACTGCAGGCGATTTTAATGGGTCTATGTATAAGTCTGCCTTCACTTTTATGGACACTCAATATAATGTTCATCTATTCGCCGAGTTAAAAAACTTAATAAGATCGTGTTGACTCAACATTGGCAGTCATTCACTTAAGACATTGGATAAATTCCTCACCTCGCACTCTTCCGAATACACGATGGCGGCTCTTGAAATCGTGCAGTATGGTTGTACGCGAAAACCAATTGCGATGGCCAGAACGACCTATTCGGAGTTTAAGGGGGTATTCTGGTCTAGACGCAAGAATTTAACGTAATTTTTAAAGTGCTGTAAAAAAAAGCAATCTAATATTTTTACTATTCATTTTTTTATAGGATGTTTATTAATATGTCAACAATACTGTAAAAAAAAATTGCAAGTAAAAAATTCAAAATTCGAAAAGTTAGCAGCTGATGAAGTGGGGGATCTCAAAAAGTTGGCACCCGACCATACCCACGATTCAACCCTCCTAGCAATCTGAAAAAAAAAAAAAAATATTATTAATTTACAGAAATGCCTCTATCGTTGAACCTAAAAAAAAGTTGAAACACATTTTTTTTAACAAAATTGCGATAGCTTGAAAAAAAAATTATTTTTGTACCACTTTTTTTAGTTTTTCGAATTTTTTAAAAATAGTTAACATTGAAATTTGGGGATGAGGATAGTTCATGCAATAGAAAATCATCTTTTGAGATAAGTGGTTTTGATCAATTTTGTGATATTTGTCCTTCCCAACTCCGATGTAGAATCTTCCTATGTTTGTTTTCCGTTTATAACTAGTCACGTAGAAATCACCTACCTTAGTTTAACTTTTAAAACGTACTCACCAGAACCCGTTTCATCCTCAACGTGAGTCTGTTCTCGATTTGATCATCTTCTCCTTATTTACTTTAATCTTTTTTTATTCTTCTTACTTTGTTCTTTATTTCTATATTCCGTCTTGTTTCGTGCTCGAGCAAGCGTCGAAGGTGAACTTGTAAAGTGTCTGGCACGTTATGCTAACACACGCGCAGCGTCCACCAATAACTGCGTATGGTGGTGAGATATATTGTCCGCTGCTGAACAAGAAGCTCTTGGCGTCCAAAACACTGATTCCAGAAAACAATGGCTTGTTTAGCGGAAAGTGGACCGAATACCTTGGATGAACTCCAGCAGAACGTCTTGGTCGACTCTTCAATGAAACGCGTTGAGTATTAGTGACTAAATCTTCTTTTATATGTCTTGATTAAATTAATTGATTTGGATTCAAAGAACGAGGAGCCTTTTTCCAAAGCGAACGATTTCTTGGCCCCTTACTTCAAGAGATTCCTTACGTAATTAGCTGTGTAGTGTTTTGCAAACCCGACACACCATTATTGATGAAATTGTTACCAATAATTGGACGATTAAGCTCATCTGGTATCTGTCAAAAAAAAATAACATACTACTCAGACAGGCCTACTCATCTCAAGGCTATACCAGATTAATTAAGAAGATACAAAAAGTAGAACACTTCTTCATCAACCTAATCATGTGAATATTCGTAGAACAAAGACAGGATACGTTCCGCCAGTGTTCTATATGTCGAAGAGGAAATAGGTGAAACCAACCTCTTCGCAGTATATTTTATATATTGGTGTAACACTAAAGGAACACGCACCTCGCTGGAGCCGCTAGGCTGGCATCGTATCCTGGCATCAACATTTATTGTTATTTTGGCACCGGCAGTATCCTGCCGTCCGTGCCAAATGTGATACCAAAAAAGGTATCACCTTTAATTATTTATTTTGCACCGGCAGTATGTGTGTAATCGATTTAAACCTTACCTGACGGGATGAGGGCGGTCCGCCCTTGTTAATCCGGGTTCCACTGGAGATTCCAAACACATGAGAGTATGTTTTTTAGTAGTTATTTTTTTAATCCGTTAACTTTTTTTCGGATCGTTTACTAATTTTAAATATAATACAATTTCTTTCTAAAATTGTTATATTATTATTAAACAATTTAAAATATAGTAATATATATTTTAGTTATGTGTGTCCAACAAGCGTTGAACACACCTTCCTGACACAAAGGGTTGTTGATTTGTTGTGGGCTGGGTGCTAGTGTCAGGAACACGATGATGTGTCCTGGCGTGTGATGATGGCTCTAAAATAGTGAAAATAGCAACGAATACCTCTAAAGTGAGAAGCAATCCAGAATATAAAAGCAATTCTCAAGAGAATTGTCCAAACAAAAGAAGAATCCACGCGGGTTGATTTGATGTGATAAAAAATGGTTTATTTTATTTGATGATATAGATTTCCCAGGATTGGAAATAACTTGCGGCTTGTGTCGTCAAGAGATTAACGAAGAAGGAAGATAAAAAATGGTTGTCATTTGACTACCAACAGAATTTAATTTAAAATGTCAGCTGATCGCTGACATTGCTTGGGGTGGTGCCACAGGTAGCATTCAATTGCGAATTCGCCGGTTGTGTCCAGGGCGAATCCGTAACAAGTTATTGTAGTAAGGTATATATTTAATATATTTAAATATTATTATGGGTAGGTAAGTGGACTTACTTGATTATCTTGTGCAACCGTGGAGGGGACGCTTCTGGTGGCAGGTTGAAGGTGGCGTTGGGCTTTTGCTCCCCTGTTCAGCTTCCTCTCGGGTGTAATGGTTTCGTTTTGCACTCACTTACTCGTTCTGACGTTGTACCTTCGTACCCCTTAAAGGTGGCTTAGGACACGTTCTCTTTGGATTTTCTTGGTTGCTTTCTGACGAGGGGAACCACGAAAATACATCAATTTATCTTTAAAAAAAAAATGGGGTGGCGAGAGGCCGACAAGGGAGACAAGGACAAATCTGTCCTTCATCTTGTCTCTGGCTTCTGGTCATCTTGCGATAACCAGAACCACCCACATCCGCGAAGATGTTGGGCTCGGTCTCAAGATATCTGAAAAGAAAGGGGAAGGATGTATCTAAGGATAGTGTGGTCGGGGTTATTTCAATTGTTCTCTAACTACTTGGATGGGAGGATAGTGGGAAAGAAATCGTACAAGGCCGGTAGGTCTTGAGTGCGGTAGTAAACGCAGATCACGTCTTTGGCGTCTGCTAATCTGCGATGTGGTCGGTGTGTTTTTTTTTTTTTTTTTTGGTTTCGGTAGGAAGCTGGAAATCTTCAAAAGATACCTCTAGACCGATCCAGGGGCATGCCGGGTTTTTACCGACTAAAACCGCCTCCCGCCAGGCTCATATTCGCCTTGATCCCCGCGGAACTTTCTTTTAGATTTTCCATCGCGGGGCGGGGCGGAGTTTACCTGTTACTCCGCTCGTCACGTTGCAACTGCTGCATCATTTCACAGAGAATACCACTGGTTACGGACCATACCTGTTTTGAACAAACCATGTATTCTATTATTCCAGCCGGAGTAACTGTCTGTCTCGTGTGTCTCTCCAAAATCGTTCGTACGGTCTCGAATCTCATGCACTCTGTGAGTACGTGTTCCGCATTCTCTATTTTCCCTTCGCAATACAAGCAGTATGGGTGATTCACATGCTTATACTTGCGCAAGTATTGCCGAAAGCATCCACGTCCTGATATTAGCTGAGTCAAGTAGTAATTCAGCTCGCCATGTTTTCTTTTCACCCATGTTTCTATATTATGTATCATGGTGTGGGTCCGTCTTCCCTTGGTGGAAGAATCCCACTTTCGTTGCCATTCTCTTAGGCTTGAGAGCTCTAATTGTGTCCTCATTCTCCAACGATTCTCTTGGGAGACCGCCATGCAGCGTTTTCTTTAGGTGCAATGTCAAGTGGCATCTTCGGATAGCTCAAGCAGTTTTCCTGTTGTGTCCAGTATTCAGAACGGGCGATAAGACGACGGCACTTCTGGATTCTTGACACCTTTTGGTATAAGCACAAGCCGCTGTTTTTTCCATCGTTTAGGAAGTTGTCCTGTTTGAAAGCAGGTGGTGAAGAGACTGCTAAAGACTTCTGGTCGGTGTGTATGTGTGTGTGTTTGTGCTGTATTGTACTGTGCGTGCGTGTTTGTAGTGTGTCAGCAGTAGGCCCTATGGGATGGGTCCAGGAATCATCTATTATAAAGGAGAATGTTGTTGGGAAGGGTGCTTTCTTCAGTTTTGTACTGAAGAAGAAATTGTGGTGGTCTGATCCGAAGAGATCGAAAAAGAGAAGGGTCAAGAACGCAAGACTCCCGTACAAGTGGGTTCTCGCTGTTCTGAATGCTTTCGAGGTCAATTTATCTTTAAAGTGTTTATTTCCTTTTATACATTACACACTGCTCTTATGAAAAAATAAATTATTATTGCACTCTTCTTACGGTTTATTATACAATCGCAAAACTGTATTTTATTAAAACTTTTACAGTCTTCATAATCGTCCATCACACACTGTACTTATATGCAAATGATAATTTATTAAAACTTTTTCAGTTTCTTAACAATCGCTCTTCACACACTGTACTTCTATGCAAATTATATTTTATTAAAGCTTTTTTCAGTTTATTAACAATCGCCCATCACACTTATATGCGAACATCGTGACCGCCTTCGTCAATCGTATCGTACCAACTGTCCTGACCTTCCTGGTCAACCTTTAGAAACCAACTCCACTCTGACCGTCTCGGCCAACGTCTTCAAAACCCAGCATCTCTAGTGGGTTTCTCATATCCTTTTATCTGGATCGAAATCTTTGTTTCCTCCGGCAGATAAAGGGATATCTCCTTTTTCCCGCCTGATCCACTTTGCGGTATATCAAACACAAAAGAAAAATCAATAGTGCATCGTGATTCCCCTTTTTTGTGTTGTTAGCTGCTTGGGTGAACGTGCAGTTCGTTTTATTGCGTCTGGTGTGAATTGTAGATTATCTTTTATTACGTGCTTGTGTTATATTTTCCTATACAACACTTAATTTTATTTATTTATTAATATGTGTTACAATTGAATAATTCTTAGAAGGTGGGTAGGTGGCTTCTTGTTGTCCTTCGGGCCGACTTTAAACTTCCCGGTCCAGCTGGAGGAGTGAAAGGAGGTGAGCTGGCTGCGTCCAACCTCTGGTGTCCTCCTAGCAGTGTCCCCGATGTTTGTTTAGCCAATGAGAAGTCTTTTGGGTTCGGCTTTTCTTTGGTTTTATTGATCTTAATCGGTGTGCCAACTACTAATTGAATTAGATGGCGCGTGATGCATCCCTATCGGTGTTCTGATCCTAATTTTTTTATTATATAAAGTCCATGTGCCAACTTGGGCTGTCGGATACTGATTAATTTAATTCCTAACGGAGCTTCCCTTTTTATATCTAATAATTTAAGTAAAAAGAAACAAAAACCCCACATGCATTCCCACGGTCACGGCTGTCCTCCAGACAGTCACCTGTGACGTTTCGATGCCACATAAATTTGGATGTAAATACAAAATTGGTTACCTGGTTAGTCAGTTAGTCCAGGGTGGGGTGTCTATTATCTCGTCCCCAGTTAGGACTTCTCCTCTTGTGGTTAGATCAAAGTGGCTGCTCCACCTCTAAGAAATCAAAAAGCCTTTATTCTTTTCTCTCCACGTTTAATTTCAAAAACTTTACTTTTACAAAAATGTTTTAGTATTTTACTTTTTCCTTCAGTTTTTTCTTTTTACTTTTCTTTACTTTTCACCAAAAAAGGAACGGGGCGTTACTCGCGACTTTCTCCTTTTTCTTCTTCTTACCTGTATTAACCAACTGTCTTCATCCAATTGTATAAAAAAAAAAAAACAGCATCCAGCAAACAAAATCAAAACAAACGGAATCAAAATATCATCTTGCTGTTTCTCTCTCTCCCTCTCCATCAGCATCCACTACGAAAACGGAAATCTAACTTCCACATGATCCACACTCGAACAGGAGTATGTTCGCACATTCAACATGTGGATCGTGTGTTTTTCCCACCACCGTACCATCTACCATTAAATTATATTAAAAACGAACAAACGATGGAGGTGGGGGAAGTCGCACGTAACACACCTGACGCCAGTCGCAGTCGACGGCTAAGCCAACGACGGAGAATCGCAAATTCTGCAAGTCCGCTAATTCTTCACCATGAGAACATTTCGATTGTCGGTAACTTGAATCTGACTTGTTCATAACGAACGCGGATGAGGTGCAGGTTTCATTTTTTCATCTAGGTGATGAGACCGCGGGAATTGCAGAATTGCGATCTTGACGTGGCTTATGGGGATGAATGCGGTTAGCAACGTGTAGACATGTGATAAGGTTTCACATGTTAGGCGATCACCTCTTCATTCGACGAAAATTTCCTCCCAGCGAGCATTCTTTTATGTAATGTAACTTATTGTAACTGTTAATGTTAATGTAACTTAATTATTGTTCAACTGAAATTCATTTATTTACTGTAATGTAACTTAATTATTGTTCAATTTATTTACTGTAATGTAATGTAATGTAAAGTAATGTGACTGCAACATGATTATATAACTGTAACTTGATTTCTTTTCCACTGTACTTTATTTACTGTAATTCACTGTAATGTAATGTAATGTAATGTGACTGCAACTTGATTATAGAACTTTAACTTGATTTCTTTTCAACTGTACTTTATTTACTGTAATGTAACTTAAATATTGTTCAATTTGACCACTGTGACTGACTGACTCTCTCGGCTGACTCTTCTTTTGCAAATCATTTGCTTACCTTTTTGATTGGCTAAACGTGTGGATGGTACATTTTTTTCGCACCGATTGTATGTCCTAGTTTGAGGCTGACTGAGTTCTCGATGGAGACAACTTTATTTATTAAACACCAAAAAGGAAAGTACTAGACGATGTACTAGATTCTCCCCACGCATATAATTATGAATCCGAAACATTTGTTCTGCGAAAACTGCAGTGGCAGAGAAATTCGCAATTGCTTAATTGCTTTTCATTTGGCGAACCAATTACAGGCCAATGCCCGCATGTACATAATTGTTTCGTACTTCCATACTCGTTTTCCTTAAAAGTGCAACGGCAATGAATTTCGCAATTACTTAATTGACTTTCAATTTGGCGAACCATTTACAGGCCAATGCCCGCATGTGCCAACCGTATCGTACGGTTAATTTTCGATCCTCCGTTACACTCGCCACTTTCGCCGAGTTCATCGTTTTTCCGACGTTCAACGGTCTCGTAGTCGGTGTTCCTTGAACATGCCGCTGGCGCTCGAATATCATCTAGTACACCTGTTGACACATGTATTTGTAAGATGAGGCCGTGCAGGTCGTGGCCAGGTGTCCGCTTGATTTTTGCAATATGAAGCAGAATGTGGTGGACTTGGTTTGTGAAGTATGATATGTTTGGGCGTTTATCGCAGCGTGTGTGGATGAATTAATTGAATGTTGAAGAGTTGCTTTATATGCAAAATACTTGTAGCGATTGGATTGTTTAGGAGGTTAAGAATGACCGTGAAATGGATAGGCGTTTGAATTAATTGAATGAATGGGAGTGTTGCATAGTATGAAAAATGCTTGGGTACTGATCATATAGACGGAATCTTAATTGTCTGATGAGGGGCGTGAGGCGATGTGGAACAATTCTATGGATTGTAGCAAGAATTTATTGATGCTACACTGAGAGAATTGCTTTCGGTTTTAACATTAATTAATGTTGCCCCATATGTATGCAATATTGTTTTTTGCAGGATAAATGTTAGGTTTGGTAGATTGTGTTGGTAATTTGTATTGAAAGGATTGGCAGTTTGCGTACAGCAAATGCGATTTTTATGTTAGATTTGTAATTTAATTTATATGGAGGGTATTGGCAGTTTGCGTGCAGCAAAGTGCAATCTTATGTGTAACACTTACTATTTCACTTCGATTCGTTTCAGCTAACGCAATTTCCATTAATTCTGTGAATATTTTTTGATGGTGATTACCCTGTGGGGAAGAAATATTGGTGTGTAGGCATACTGCATCGGGTTCATTTCTTACCTCCAAAGCAACTTCGCTTTCACTGTTCCTGACACTATTAGTAACTTTAGTTATCCTTCCTGACTGTTGCCAGTAGGGCAATTCTCTGATATTGTCTCTAAAAGTCTTCCCGCCCATCAATAACAAACACCATAGGTTCATATATTTTATTAACTTTATTACGTGCAACTGTTTACGTAATTACTGACTTTACTTAACTGATGTACAGGGTTCACATTAATACTAAATTTAATTCAACTGAGGTAATGTGTTCACACTAATACTAAATTTAGTTCAACTGTTGTAAAGGGTTCTGTATTCGTTTATTGAAAGGCGGCGTATTGTGGCACGCCAAATCTTAAATCTTTGCTTCTTTAAGCGTAGAACGCAACTTTCACCAAGCCAATATTTGCACTTGTCCACCAGCAAAGGTATTGTGTTGGTGAGCCAAGGAAATGGCGTCAGGAACAATGTGGTGTCCTGCCGCGAATTAAGTAGTCCGATAGGGTTTTTTAAAAATAAAAAAAAATAACCTTATTATTTCTTAAGACTTAGGACTACTTATTTTAATATTATTGGCAGCGGCTATGCCGATTGGTGTCCTCAAGAAGAATGTCATGTCTTCGTGCAGATCGTACACATTTTATCTGTCTACTGGGTCACAGACGGGCGTTTCGTGTTGATCATGAGAATGGCGCTGTGTGTGTAGATACTTGTTCTAGGTCATTGTTGATCTATGATCCTTTTTTTGCGTCTATGTGGTGTCTGGGTCATAGATAAGTGTTCGGCGTTGATTCATGAGGATGGTGCCGTCTGCGAAGATAAGCCATGAGCTTATGAGTTGAGCCATGATGATTGTTTGATGTTTGAATCGTGGCGTCGTGTGTATTATGGTGGTATCATGGTATTATGAAAATGTGGCTATCCTTAACTAGTGCCACAAGGATAGTAGCCGTTGATTGAAACAAGCATGAAAATAAGTGCTGTAAAAAGGAAAGGAATACCTTAATCCGTTGACGGTGGAAATTCTAACAATCTCCCCCAGAAATGCAAACCATTCAATTTTTGATTTACTGTGTAGTGTTCAACGGCAGGTATGTAATATTTTGGCAGAGTCGCCGTGTAATGTTATTGCTGGAGGAATCTATCTATGGGGGTGTATAACTATGCACCAAGCACGGGTGCGGATTCAGCTAACTCCCACTGCTAGCTCTCCACGATACTGTTCCTCCGAATACACTGAAAACTATTCACAAAACACCGTTGTTGCGATATACGAGCGGACACAGACAACAAACAAATAAATTTCGGAAGTCGTTTATAGTCCTTTATTATTTCAATAATATAATAAATACACAGGACTTAATTCAAGTAACTATCACTTGGTTGAATACGGAATTCAATAGAAGATTGTTCCCAATATTACTGGTGATAAAATGGTCCGCACTGTTATTACTAGATTTAATATTTTGTTCTTTTTAAATTCAAAAGTACACGTAACTCTGGTACACGCACGATAGCGATACTTCAAAGTAAAGGAAAAAAAAAAAAACTTCGACACCGATGAAAAGACTCCACTCTCAGCGCGTGTGTGCGGTTAAACTGTGAAAATCTGACTGATTTGACTCCGTAAAATGGGCCCAGCCTCCGGCGATTGTGATTGGTTTCCACCGCACACCATCGCAGGAGAAACATCCCTTACGTCATGCAGTGACCAATGGGAGCCGATCAGCATCCCATTGGTAAGTGCATGCACAATTCTTTTGTATGGGAACGAATGTCTTTCCATTGGAAGGAAGGACAAACGAAGGCGCATCGAAACGAATAGATGGGAGATGTGCAGCTGAGTACACATAAACATTGGTAGCCCTAACATCTATATCCTAACAATAGAGGGTATATTGAATACCGAAATGTAATCCAATGCTTAAGCGCTAAAATGCGACTTGTTTGGACAAGCCAATAAAAGTACATTCGGATTATTTAAGAAGTGGTGATCCGTGATAATTGGATGCAGCTGCATGGGCATCGATTTGCATGATATGCTCGTGGGATCGGTGATTGCTTGAGAAAAGCAAACACAGAACAATTTCCGTGAGCATGATTGCAATGAATTGCGATAAGGGGACTGCGGAAGATTTCCCAATGGTTGGCAATGGGCATGGGTGCCTACCAGAGGAAACAAAACGTTTTAAAGGTTACAGCGATGTGGATAATGCTGTGGCAAGATGATGATCTTGCCATGGAATGTTTTTCAGGAAGCTTAATGCTGCCTAATTGAAGGTAAGTACCATGGAGTAAGATAGAAAGAGGAAGGTTTAAGAGGGTTAAGCGATGGGTGCTTCTTCGGCGCCTTGAAGAAACCCCACATATCTACAACCTGCAGTTTAAAGCGCAGCTGGTCTATGGCGTAAGCGCCGCAGTTAAATGACTCAAACTCCAGTATCGGCTTTTGATTAATTTTATTATTGAAATTGATGGGGTATTTATACTCCCAAATCAATCACTCAATTATCCATAAATTTCTTAACCTACTCATACAAATAATACTTTATAAGCTATTACAATTCATTCATAATTCACTCATCATATAAAATCCTTATTATGCTATTCTATTCTCTAAATCCAGCTTGGTGTATTGTGCAATAATAATGACATGGTTTGACCCAATTAATATGTGAATCATTCACCTGCAGTAAACTCGCATACGATTGTTATTTGACTCTTGCAAATCGTAACCATAGCGATTCGTTTCTTTTGCTCAATGAAAAGAATCGACCTCGAATTATTGTCGGCAACGAATGCCGGTTACGTGACACTTGTTAATTGTGACATGGTCAAATTGATTTACTTGATATTATACTTTATGGTCATTTCATGGCTATGCTGTTACACTGCAACTGCCTTTATTAACCGATTAATTGGATGTTGCTCGATTAACAGTAATTGCGATCCGAGTTGCGTGAATAGCAAAAAGATATGTATCAATTTAAAGAATGACAGATAGATTTAATATAATTTGAATGTCAGCTGTTTGCTGACATTTGTTATTTATGTTGTGAATGGCTGCACTCAATTGCGACTTCGCTGGTCGCATTCAATGCGGCCGCCGTGTGCTGCTCCGTCTCCAACAGGTTCACATAAATAAACTTTGATGAAATGAACAAATGTTATATGAACTGACTTTATATTTTACTGAAGGCACTAGCGTTCGTGGAAAATGAACTGAATTAGATTTGACTGGTGTAAAGGGTTCACATTAATAACTGAATTTGATTTTATGGATGTACTTAATTCCACAGATGTACTAATGTACACGGAAATTGACTTTTGTTTCGCCAGCTGGGAACCGCAACTCCGATGTTGCCGATGGTTCGCCAACTGGGAAAAAGCTAATTTTGTCCTCGGTGAGAACAGCAAAAGTCCGAAAGTCGAATAAAGTTGGCGTAGGTCGCCCAGCGAATAGATATAGCTCAGCGAATGACTGCCGCATTGGGCGGTAAGTAAACACATTTCCTTGACACTATATTTAATTTTATTTTTACATAAAGGTGCTCAGACATAAAACCAACAGGTGCTGAAGGCACCGTACGTTTTTTAATTCAAACGTTAAAAAAGACAAAAGAAACAGTGTGAGAACAGTACCGTGGTAACAAAATCAAAACCTCTATTTTTCCAAGAACACAGGTACAAAACTGTCAAAATAAACTGTGAAAAGAGACAATTCTATCTTCCTCTATTCAGCCGCTGGCAGCATTCAGTGGCATTAGAGGTTTCTGCCACAAATGCATAATTGGATTTTATGCAGTATACATTCAGGAACTTAGTGCTTGATGTCTAGTCGAATAGACGAAATGCGTTGCTATTAGCACTTCATTTATATGCCCGTGTTGATGAGGTGGGCATAAAGTCACCATTTTTGGTTCAACTGTCGAATGTTTTGTTGCGGTACCACAACACTAATTAATTTGTATATATAATACGAGGTTTGCCTTTTATATTTCGGGATTAGAGAACAAAAACAAATATTGATCATAGAAAATCACTTTATTGTTTTTCAAAATATTGCCCATGAAGATCTATATACTTTCGCATCCGTTTGAACCAATTGTCGAAGCACTTTTGCCACTCTGATTGAGGTATCTCCAACACATGCATTCTGAATGCAGCAACCGCTTCTTCAGGTGTCGAAAAACGTTGACCTCTCAGTTTGTTTTTTTACGTACGGGAATAAAAAGAAGTAATTTGGTGCCAAGTCAAGACTATACAGCGGATGACCCATCAAATCGATGTTTTGGGTGCTCAAAAATGCAGTTGTCACAGCCGATGTATGAGAGCTCGCATTGTCGTGGTGAAGAGTGATCCGTCTTCGGCGGTTGGTTTTCCTGATTTCCTGGAAGACAACTGGCAACAACTGTTTTCCGAAAAAACAGGCGACCATTTGCTTGGAAGTGCTTCGTGCGCGAACAACTTTTGTTGGATTTGGCTCATCTTGAAGCACCCAGACAGTCGACTGCTGTTTACTTTCGGGCTCATACGCGTAAATCCACGATTCATCACCTGTCACGATGTCATAGACGTGTTTCGAAGCACCGCGACCGTATTTTTTGAGCTTTTATTTCGACCAATTGACACGAGTGTTTTTTTGGGCGATTGACAAATTGTGTGGGATCCAACGCGAACAAAATTTTTTGACAGTCGAATGTTTATGCAATATTGAATGTATGCTGGTCCCACTAACGCCTAAGGTTGTCTTAATCTCACGATAGGTCACATGACGATCTTCCAATATCAGTTCGCGCACAGCATCAATGGTTTTCGGAACAACAACTGATTTTGGACGACCTTCACGAAATTCATCTTGGAGTGAACTACGACCACGATTGAATTCACCATACCATCGATAAACACTGGTCCTTGATGGAGCTTCATCGCCAAAAATTGAATTAAGTTCATCCATGCACTGTTGCTAAGTTAATCCACGCCGAAGCTTGTAAAAAATAATCGCACGAAAATGTTGACGATTTAATTCCATTTTTGGGCCGAGATGAATCTTTTAAGTTACTGTAAACAACACAAATAGCGCTCGTATGTCAAAACGTTCTGAGCGCGTATAACCTCAAAAATGTCCAACTTTACGACAAAGCTGTCAATTGCCGGATTGCAACACTAGCGTTGCCAAATCCCGAAACATAAGAGGCAACCCTCGTATTATAAAATGATTGCCACCTACCTGGTTTCGGCGATATTTCCTTGTTGGTTTATATCCCTTCGTTGATGGACGTAATCCTAGGTTCGTTGGTTTCGTCTTCTTGCGGATGTAAGAATCCGGCACACTGCACCCTTCGAGCCAGCGTGCTCGAAGAACCAACTTTAATTACATGAACGTACTAGTGTTGGTGAAAAATAACTGAATTTGACTTTACGGATGCATTTAATTCCACAGATGTACTAATGTGCACGGAAATTGACGTTAATTAAATGAACGCAGTATATGTTCTCGAGAATAACAATTTTGTATACACAACTTTACGTTATTACACAGACTAACGTGTAACTTTATGTAGAAAAATAAACTAAAACTTTCCGGGTTGGAAAATAAAATACACAAACGAGGCGAGTTATGGTTTTCGAGTACTAGCCGAGAACTAGAGACACGACACCTGCGGAATGGCGACTAAATCTTCCCTTAACACCAAAGAAAAAAACTTAGAAAACAAAAATTGTTTCTGTCTTTTCTAATTCATTGGCTTACTAGCCTACAACAGTTGTCATTTATTTCTTTTTAGTTTGTCTTTTCACAATTGTCTTTAAGGTAACGATTTAGTATTCACTTCATTCTCCTTTTCCGTATACATTAATTAATATTTGCGTTTTTACCTCTAATCTATTTACAAGTTTTCTCCAGGTAACAATTTAGGAATCACTTTCTTTTTCTTTTCGTTATATCAACTAACTTTTAGTTCTTTTTCTTTAAACTATTAACAAATTTTCTTTAGGTCCACACATTCTCCTTCTGTCAGTTATAACAAATAACCTGTAGTTCATTTTCTTTGATCTACTTACAAATTTTCTCCAGATAACAGTTTGGAATTCACTTTCCTTTTCTTTCCGTAATATCAATTAAACTTTAGGTCTTTTTCTTTAATCTCTTTACAAATCCTCTTCAGATAACAGTGTGGAATTCACCTTCTTCCTCTTTCCGTTACACCTGTTACGCCTCCAGCGCAGTGCTGCCTCTTTCGAGGGAAGAGCGTGGGGGTTATATATTTATTAAAATATCTTTTCTTTATAATTATAGTTTTTATTTATTTTATTTGAACACAGCTATCTCAAGCTGAGCTCTATTCTGAACTTCTTTTACAATATAATTTTTCCTGTCTTTATAGAACATTTTGTTCCAACTAACTGTGTCGTATAAATGGAACAAAACAATCCAGAAGTCTCTGTTTATAATTTTGAATAAACTTTGAACGAAAATCAAGTGGGCATGTTTTTAAATGTGCTGTAAGTGACTGGATATAGAATATTGTGTCTGTTTATTTATGAATTGTATTAAATGAGAATGTAAGATATGTGCGGATGTAGTTTTAAAGGTTGTGTTAGAAAGGGCATGAGATTAGTGTTAAAGCGAATAAGGGTAGTATTCTGGAATACGACACACCAATTAACTTTTGTTGCTTTTTCTTTAATCTATTTACGGTTTTCTTACAGACCCTCCCGGAACTTACGTTTCATTTA
The DNA here is from genome assembly GCA_963931805.1 of Microdon myrmicae. NCBI lineage: Eukaryota > Metazoa > Arthropoda > Insecta > Diptera > Syrphidae > Microdon > Microdon myrmicae. Next base: position 5,809,466 of record OZ007503.1, on the reverse strand, counting down.
AGATTCACCACTCCACTCTGTTAACTTTCTTGTCCGATCTTCCGCCGACAACCTTTCCGACCGCAATCTCTAATCTTTTCTCAGATATCACCAACACCAGACCGTGACCAACCACCAACTGCCCCTTAATTACTTCCTATTACTTCTCGATACCTCGGGGTCAACACTTCTCGATTACGACAATGCAATTTCATTTCAATCGACCCATTTTCCGATTCTTGACTTTTTAATTCGCGATCGCTTTGTATCGTTGACCCAGTCAATATTCCTTCATTGACTTGAACTCCACTTTAACATTCGCGATTGCGAATTGACCCAATTAATTTTATTTTTGCGGCTTGTGTCGGAAATTGCAGTTAATCGTTTTTGCAATTTAATTGTTCCAGCCTATGCAATCAATTATGGTATGTTAATTGCTTCAGAAAATGAAACTAATCGTTTTTATTCGTTTTGCCAATTAATTTGAAATATAGACTTAATTGCATTATCGTTCTGTGGGGTCATCTGAGTTTCAAATCGGGTAGCGTTTTTCTGTTTGAGTGTGTCAATGATCTCTTCTATGCCATCTTTAGGTATGACATCATCGACACACTTAACACGCGCTAGTTACAATCTTGCGACGGAAAATAAAAACACAATATTTTTAATCTTCAAATTTTAATTTTATTTTTTCAACTATTGCCGTAACTATTTTTGTTTTCTGGGATTTTGTGTCCGTTTAATTTTTAACTTCCTTGTCGGGGTTGTCTATCAAAACTAATTTTCTTTGCCTGGGGATGATCCTATTCACCCCATAGTTTTCTTTCTTATCTTTTTTTTTGTTCACTCGCTGGTAGTGGCTTTCCGGTAATCGAGAATCTCTCACACATACAGCCGTAGAGGTTATTGTCTGCATGCTATGGATGACTGTGCGATCGGAATCTCACACCTCTAATGTATTGCTTACGTAAACAATCGGGGGTGTGTTTTCTTCTAGCCGATCGTGGGATAATGTTGTTTCTTTTATTGCTGGTGTTGAGTCCCGGTGCGTTTACCGAGAACGATCGACGACGAAATCTTTACAAAGAGTACAATAAAATGTTTATCACAACGGAGCTCTAATTCAATATAAAATTACAAAGTCAAACGACCATTCGATTGGTTTTAAACGAAATTACCAACGAAAACTAAACTATCTTTTATGATAGAAACGAATGAGAAACAACTAATTGATACGAAAACGAAACGAAAACCTTATAATCTACAGAAGATCATAGTTGTACACAACGGTTTTCAATTGATACGTTCAACTTACTTAACGTAACAGGTCAATTTAAAAGTCCCCGGCCTTCCATAGTAAAACACATTTTTTTGGCAAAATTCGTTTTTTTTTTTTTTTATTCAACATAATTCCCTTCGAGGGTGACACACTCATTATAGCGACCCTCCAACTTTTCGATACCTTTTTTGTAGAACGATTTATCCTTTGCTTCAAAATAGGCCTCCGTTTCGGCGATCACCTCACATCAAACGGTCCAATAACGCTGTAATAATAAATGTTATATATCGTCGAATGAAAGTACAATATTTTCCCACTTAAGGTCGAAACGATGTGAAATTCTAAGGAGCAGACAGGAAACTTTGGAACTGCATTCTGAAACATGGACTTATTTCTTCTTTTCGTCTTTTGAATTTCGTCTTTCTGCGAATAGAGGAGAATTAAATATCATTCTTACACATATGTCAGCATACAACTACAGCATTTTTCTCATGTGGTTATCTCAAATATGCTACAGGTGAACAAGCTGTCATCATCCGCATCTTCACATTCGTTCGTCCACATCATCATGTACATTTACTGCATGGTTTCATCAATGGGACTCAATTATCAAAACTACTTATGGAAAAAATACATGGTGACAAGTGAGTTGGTCCATTTCATCCTAATTCGATTTTATATGATCATAGTAGCTGCGAAAGATTGCAATTCATTAGCAAATTTTATCGGAAAACGTATAACAAAATTAGGACGTCACCTGCTTTATTAAAGCGATCTAGCGATGTAAATAAATTTTCTTCCCATCAACTATCCTGCTGAAGACGAAGGCTCCACAACTAGTTTGAACCTGATGCTTCAAGGCGGGCTGTATTTCTTGGAATTGAATAAACTATATTTTTGTAAATAAATGCACCATGGGTTTAATTGTTTAAAAAGTCTTAAACCCTTTTTCGATATCGATTCAATTAAAAGGATGCTGATTCTTTAAATAAAAACCGATCCGGCTCGAAGGACCACGTTGAGCCTCGGTGAGTTTACCGGGAGCGAACGACGACGAAAAAACAAATTAAACGCAAATTAAACTATTATGAAACTTTTTATTGCGAAAAGACACAACACAATGTTGGCAACGAACGAAAATAACACAGTTAATATGAAAAACGAACGAAAACTAAAACTATATTTTATGATAGAAACGAACGAGAAACAACTAATTGCTACGACAACGAAACGAAAACTAAAACCATCTTTTATGATAGAAATGAACGAGCAATTACCATCTTTTATGATAGAAACGAACGATAAAGAACTAATTGCTACGACAAGGAAATGAAAACCCAATTTACATAACAAAATGACAAGCAAAAACTAATCAACAAAAATGGCAGTAACACACACAAACAGTGCTGCCAAACGTGCAGGTACTTAAGACTAACAATTAATAACAAGAATAAATATAAACTATAACAATTAATAACAAAAAGTAATAGTAATTATTCAATGTCTTGAACTAACTAGTTCAAGCACGCTGCGATAGCTGGTATCGCAAGGGCATTGTTTACGAAGGGGGTTTCCAGCAATTAGCTTATCGCCGGAGATGCTATGTCTGCCGGCATACGACGCAGCTGTATCAACCGTTTGTATATATCCAGTTAATGGATTAGTTAACAGTTTCTATGCCGAGTATGCATTATGTGCCTTCGGATACGTTGTTGATTCCAAGATGAATGTCACCGTTTTTCAGGTGGAAAGGAGTACTTTGGGGACAAATGACTGTGGGCACGTGGAGTTTGTATATATAATGTGTTCCTTGGTGGAACGATGGTGTAGCAGGTATTAGGGGGTGACGGGGTGCCCGGTAGCAACCGTAACACCCTCGAAGTTAATCGTACTTTGGTGATGAACTCCGCGGATGGTCAACTCGACTCTCTTGATTTTTATGTTTTACGTGGAGGACACGACCTACCTCCAGAGAATCCGTTTTAAGATTAATGAATTCTTTCGAAACGACAGAATACCAAATTCCATCGTTTCGGTGACCAATAGGGGATGATTCTCCACATTGGTCCCAGCAAAGGGCACGAAACACACACACGATGACCCTTTTGGTCGCTCGTGATGTGTGCTTCTGTGTCTGCGAATCGGGGATCATTCGATTCCTAGGGGAAAATCAAAGGAAGTGGTTGCAGCTGAGCTGCAGTGGTTTGTTCAGGGTGCGTGGGTCCTAGTCCTTAAAAGGAGAGGGGATCTCTTAGACTACTCCTGAAAAACGTCCTACTGAGGTCGTCGCCGTGCTTCCTCAGAGCCCGAGGGAAGAGCAACGTCCTGTTGTTGGTCCTGGCTACAATGTCGCTATTTCGGTCTTTCGCAAGACCTCGTCTCCGCTGGGATTGCTTGAAAATTTGGGGATTTTGTAAAAATGAAAATTCAGTTTTCTTACTATAAAAGTTTATTTCCTCCGTCTGCTCGGCTTGATATCAGTTTAATACTACTGAATCTTTGATGTACATTTTAATACAAAATCTTTGATGTACATATAAAATCTGAACCTGGATACTGAATCTTGGATGTACAGTTTAATACTGAATGCGGAATACTGAGCCCAGATATCACTTTTCTGTTCCTTTATAAAGGGAAACAAATCGAGATTTGTATCTGGAAAATGCACAATTTTATACCGAAATCCCGATTTTGGTATCCTGAGTGAGATGCTCAATGTTTGTTTAAGATAAGAATTCAGTTTCCTGAATGAAACTATTGTGCAGATGTGGATTTGTAAAGGAATTCGGGTTTTTGTTTGTTTAATTTATTAGGGATTTTACCAGATTGAGATAACGTATCTCTGGATTTTGAATTTAGTGGATGCCGTGGGGCAAATGCAAAGCGATAAACGAATATTTGATTGTGAGTTTTGATTTTAATTAGGATTTTAGATTAAATGATGCCTTGGGTGCAAATGCTAAGCGATAAACGGATGTTTGATTCGTTTATTGCGAATTTTGGATTTGGTTTATGTTTTTTAGGCTTTTGATTAGTTTTTAGGTTTTAGTGTAATATTGCTGGGATTTGGATGTAGGAATGGGGGAAAAGGTGTCTCCTGGCGTGGTTGCGTTGGGGACACAGTGCTCTCTTGGCGTGCAGCGCCCTTGCTTCCGTGAACTGTGAATGCAGAAATAATGCTCGTCCAATGGAATATATAACACGCCGGTTGCTTCCTTATAATAATAATAAACTTTATTTAATAGATTGACTAGATTTTCTCTGATTGAGAAAGAACTCGACTGGGCTGTTCAGAATGTTAACGAAGAAGGAAATTCACCATAAACAAGTTTGTTTATGGTGTCACCATGACAACCAGACAATTTTGATACAAAATCAAACGAAACGTCAGCCAGTTGTTGTGGCTGCGTTCAATTGCGAATTCACTGGTTGCATCCAGCGAATCCGCAACAGCTTGCAATGTAGAATTTCTTGTTTGTGTGACTCCTCGATTGCGTTTTTTTAGGTAAACAAATATGTAAATCGTTTAAGTTGCTTGATATCTTGATTTGGTGGGATTTGTATGATCCGGAGGTTTTTTTATGTTGTTTGTCCTCATGTATGGTGTTTGAAAGTAGTCCAGCTTATTAATCTTTATTTGTCGACATATGCTAGCTTTTTCCAGTCCTAATTCTTCGTTGGTCCATTCTGGATCGATATGCCTTATAATAAAGGTAGCTGGTTTGCTATTCGGATGTTGGAAGGTGAAGAACTGATATTGTTCCTCTAACCGTTTTTTTAACTGCTCCATCATGATCGACTAATGATCTGACTCTTATGGAAGTCCTAGATCCTTTTATATTTGTGCTGAAATTCCGGTGACCCAGGGCATTTTGCACGGTTTGAATTATAGCTTTGGTGCTGGTCAGGTTTTTGATGTAGATTGGCGGGGATCCTTTATTTCTCGCGGTTGATTTTGTTGTTGTTTCTGCTCTGGCTTGGGCGGGTATTTGACTTGATGAGGACTTTATTTGTTTGGGAAGTCTGCTGCTTCGCCAGCTGTCTTCTCGTTTGCTTTGTTTTTCTCAATCACTCGTTTCCTCATGAGTGATTTTTCGCGATCGGCATACAGCTGATTGTCGTTCTCTTCCCCCTTGAGTGGTTTTACAGGTTGTGCTGGGTGCTTGCCCTGGGAAATTGCATCGCCAACAATGATGAAAACAAATTTCATAAGCACCTGTTTACTTATCTTCTTCCTTCTTTACTACTTTCATAAGCACCTATTTCCTTTTCTTCTTCCTTTTTTACTACTTTAGGTGTAGTTGTGGGGTGGAAGTATGTTTGTTACGTGAGTGATCTTTGTGTCGTGTTTTTTCGGCCAACTCAGCTTCATTGAAATAACAGTATAAATAGTTATTAAATAAAAATTAAAATGAAATGAAAAACTGATTTGATGTGGCTGGGTTGGAATCGAGTTTGAATGGGGTGTAAACCCAGTTTCTTTTCGGCGATGGTGATCTCCGCTAGTTTCGAAGTCGACCGTCGTCGAAATTGAATTGATGTAGAGGAGAGAAAGGGAGAGTCTTGTAGGAAGAGTGAATGTCGATGACCGGTTGTGTGTTAAGTAAAAAGAATAGTAGAAAATAAATTAAAAAAACGAAAGAAAAGAAGGGGTACGAAATAGTTTTGCCTAAAAGTAAAGAAAAAGAAAAGGAGTAAAAAGTCAAGACAAACTAAGAAATAAAAATGAATGTTTCGTGTAAAAAGTGAGGGTGTTTTAAATTTATTGTTCATCTTGGCTCGACAGCGTTTTTACCTGTCGGTGTAGCGGTGCACCCTATGGGAGTAAACGGTAACAATCTAAGTTTCCCTTCACAGGCAAACAGGATATCGAGTGACCATTGAGTGTGAATGCCGACCTGACGCTAAAACGGTTTCGGACAGCAACTTCAACTCATATGAGAGTACTCCCCGAATTTAATCATATTAATTAGGGAAGGAAAAGAAATTAACAAGGGTTGTCTGAGTAGCGGCAAACGAAAATTTCATAGGAGCAAACAATAGCAACAACTTTTGTCTTACCATCTACCTTACATTGCGATATATTCTACGACACAAACAATACTTATCTTACGTTGCCAGCTTCAGAAAGATTAATATCACACAAGTTCAAAAAACATTATATCCTAAATTATTAAATCAAAAATATCACAAATCATACATTATATCACAAATTATTAAATCAATTATCATACATGTTGTGCAGGCGTAATGCACTGGTTTACTTTTTCTCCCATCATCACTGTCACGAAGATGAAAGTTCCGCGGCCTGCAAACGAACAATCACCAGGAAACAAAGGTAAATACCATAAAAACACCCCAGGAACTGCAGCCGGAAAATTAAACACACGGATTTGGTTTATTGTTTTATTTTTATTTCATAACACAAACTGGGATTAAGCGACTTGCCTAGTAAATAAAAGGCACAACACCACGACAACGACTCAGAGGAAACCCACCGTACCGGCGCTGGTACGGTGGATGGCGAGCGATCCGACCGCTTGGAAGATTGAATTGCGACTCACTGTTCAGAAAAACAAAAGGAAGGGAGAATACGAAACTTACCAAATCCTGGCCGTTGCTATTGAGGCGGGTGCTGCTCCCTTCCAGGTGATGTTGGTAAAGCCTTGGCTGGTTGGTGCTGCTGCTAGTCCGGTGATGGTGCATGTTGGTTACTGGTGCTGGGAGGAGGGCTGGCGTTGGGGCCATGTTTTTGCCCATTGATTATTTTTCGGCAATTGCTGCCACAATTGCACATTGACACTGAGGTTTAGAAGGTGCAATGTTCAACCCTAAGGGTTACCAAAGAGTCACTGACACTAATCACGGTCACTGTTTTTTCCTTAGCACTATGTAGTGCAGATGGCCAGTAGTTGCGCGTTGACTCACTGGAAGGTCACCACTGTGGGGTGGAAAAGTATTATGCCGGACATGAGCACACGGTTCACTTCTTCCCCATCAGCACTATTGTTCACTAAGTAATTGTTCGCCGTGTAAACAGGACTGGGAGGCAAAGAAAGACAAACGCCGTACCTCCGGGAGGAAGACAAACACATTAAAACGCACTGAGATGTTGTATTGGTGATTTTTATTCTGATGTAAACCGCTAAATTTAGACACTCGGCAGTTAATGCCATTTACAAATGCTTTATAAACTTACACAAACTATTGTTAAATTAAGTATGTAAGTGTCTGCGTCCGACTTCTACTCTGGGGGTGCATTCCGGTATGCACCCCATGCTCACTCTATTAAGGGGAAAACGCGAACCAGCGATGTGCAACCGTTAGTGGTTGAAATGAGACTCTGCGATAATCATCTCGCGCAGAGATGATTCCCCTACCTAAGGAAATTTTTGGATGCATTCGCTATCACTGTGGTGATAACCGGATCTCGTAGATGATATCGTCATTGTACACATGTATATGTGTACGTCGGTTCTTTTCATGGGTTGAAGCCATGAAAAGGAATCTGAAACAATGAAAAGGGCATAAGTGCATTCACGAAATACGATTCCGTTAAGCAAATAAAACCGAACTCGTCGAATGCTAATGGGATCTTTGTATACAAGTGCTGGAATTAACTACTCTATAAACAATACGGAACCGTCCACCAACACGAGATATTCAATGGAGGGCCAAAGCAATGGCGTCAGCAATACCGCTCAACCCTCTTGGCAGGCACATGTGATAGTTACCGGTGACTGAAAGCAATTGCGTGTAATGAGAAAAAAAGAGAAACGAATACCTTCCGTTGACTGCCTGCAGAACATCCAGAACGAATCTTCCTTAAAACTCGGTTGGTTTAGTGTTAATAAATATGAACGTTATTTACTGATTATTTTGATTTTAACTGATCATCATTTAATGCGAACTGTGTCGGCCGAATGGTTAACGAAGAAGAGTGGTTGTTTTCTCCCTTGACAACCAAATTATTTCTTTATGTCAGTTGGTTGCTGACATTTGTTATTGTGTTGCCAAGAGCAGCATTCAGTTGCGAATTCACTGGTTGTGTCCAGTGCGAATCCGCAACAATCTGTTTATACTAAATAGTTGACTTTGTGGTAAAGTTTGGAGCCAAGAATGGACCATGTTTACTTTCCGACTCGTTTGTCGGAAAAGGCGAACGACATAATAGAACGAAAGCAAGTTGCGAAAAACGATAAAACTTTATTACACGAAAACGATTGATTCATACGATACAATACGATTCACAAAAACGAAAAAAACTCGGATCATTTGCATAATGCATACTGACAATAATAACAACAGAAACTATGACAACACAAAGACTTATAACACTTTATATAAAAAAATTGATTCACACACTAATTACTTTTTTATATAATATTATGATATTTCAAAGAAAATTCAAAGGCAAATGAATATTAAAAATGAAGTTAAGCTGACGTCTGTTCTCTTTTTATTCTTATATGCCCGAGAGAGACGACGCTTTCCGAGAATATTAACAATCGTTGATTGCACTTGGGGCGAGTTCACATTCGCCTTCGTGTGGTCGGTGGTTTAATTTTGTCGATTTAATTCTTTATTTTATTTTGTACATTTTTCTTTTTATTAAATTATGTTTGGAACCAACATTGTTTGATTTGAACATCACCTTTCATTGAACACTTAATTCGATTTTTAGTTTTCTTTGTTCGTTTGCTCTGATAGTTTAACGATGAATAATCTATTTTTATATATTTTTATATTATTTTCGCCATCCCTTTTTTAAATTTATTTTTTAACAGGTCTTTTTTTATTTTGTTCAGCGCTTATTGTTTATTACTATTATTATTGTTTGTTTTGTGGTATCGTTCCCTGGGAGTTTTTTTTTTGGATAGGGAGAGACAAAAATTTGTTGACAATTCCTTTGTTTTTTATTTTATGTTCATACACTTTTATTAATTTGTTCTTATTCAAAAACTGAGACCAGAAATTATTGTGACAATTCCCTTGTTTTTTATATTATATTATTATTTTTCTTTTTGTAAGGGGATCGAGCCTCCGCGCTTCAAATATGTTTTCAACTTTTATTATTTATTTGTTCTTAATCAAAAACTGAGACTAAAATTTGTTTAATAAAATTTTCGAACGACCACCGACGACGACACACAATTCCCTTTTTCGTACTCCGGTAATGACCAGACGCGCACACAATCCTTTTTCTACTTAACTTAGGTCGACTCCTTGCCTCATCGACTTTAAATTTTTTGTCTTTTTGCCTGGAGCCGACCCTTATTCTTTGTTCTCACCAATCCATAATCCTTTTTGATATCCTTCGTTTCAAATTTACAGTTAGCCAACCCTCTGCACTGGCTCTAAGGAGTCGCAATTATCCTTATGCTAGTACAAAGGGTCGATGAAAACGGAGAACCTGTGGGGGTTTCTCTATTCTACATGAGAACCAAACCACAATTCCTAGCTAATTTCGACCGCTTTCAGCGGGTCATACCTACCCATTTCCTTCATATGTTATTCCCCTGTAAAACTTGTTAAACGGACGGATAGCTAAACTCATTATCCCATGCAAATAATGCATAATTGAGTTTAGCTACATTCTTGTCACACGGCAACCCCATTCTTGCTAACCATAAGTTTCCCATCGGAAATTTCATAATGTCGGTTAGCAACAGCAAGTCTAAACGAACGACGCTGTTGCATCATAGCAAAATCGGTGGGGTTATTTCAGCGTCTTAAAGTCTGGTTCTCACGTTGATTATTTCCCAAGCATCAGCGGCGTTCTATTGACTTTTCCCAAATCACCCATTCGCTTGGGACCAATGATCTCTTTTTGCAGGTGAATAACATCAGCTAGGTCGTCCTCTCCTTAGTATTTCTGTCTTTCCACGGTTCAATGTGCTCTGACTACACCATAGCCGTACCACTGGGTCAGTAGGTCAGGTCAGTAGCTGCATCTGATACCAGCACACACAACCAAAGCTACCCCGAGATCACAGCACATTATGTTTCTGTTCTCTCATTCTCTATGTCCGTCAATTACCCTATTAACAAAAGTTACTCACACTTCGACGGGCGTGGGGTTGAGAGAGCAGAGGCGTGCTCTCTTTTGGTTGTCCTGTGTGTGGAATAAAATATGTATTTCACCCCTGATTTGAGTCAGTCACATCTCAATCGTTAGAGTGGAGGGTAGCACCGCCGCTCGTCTCTATCAATTTCGAATTTCTTCTGAAAATATGACGCATGCCTTAAACTTCTTGCCCAAAAGCTGGAGCATATAATGGAAAACCGGGGCAAATTTCATCAATAAAAAAACTAACGAAATAAAACGAAAAGTTATTAATTTGAAGCTTTCTTTAGAGTGTAAAATAGTATATTGCGTGCGTTTCGAATCCATCTATTTAAATAAGGATACCTGCAAACAAACTTGAGCTGCAAGAAAAATACGAAACAAAATAAAAAAAAAACAACAAACTAAAAGTGTTTTCGTTTTCCCTCTCTTTCCCTGCGAACTATTGTTTTCGCAGTGACGGTGCAGTGGGGAAGTAGTGAATCGTGTGCCCGTGCTTGGTGCTATACTTCTTACCCTCCACAAACCCACGAAGCAAACATTTTGGATTGGGGGTAGTGTTTGGTTTCCGATTCGTTTATCAGAAAAGGCGAACGACACGACCTCGAATTAAACACCCAAAACGAATCATACGAAAAAGAAAACGAGTTACGAAAACAATTCAAAACGATTCAATCATAACATATAACGAAAACTAACTCATTTACCTAATGTCAAGATGACAAATAACAAAACAACAAAACCATGACAACAATAACTAATAACAAAACGATGAATAATGTAGTATTTATAATATGTGCTTTATGTTGATGCCGTCGCCAGGTAACGCTGAGGCTGTGCCACTTGGCGGTATTTGTGGGGGGGGGGGGGGGGGCAACTGTGGCCGAAAAGTGTGTGCACCAAGAAAATGGTTGATCGTTCTTCTTTACAGGATGATGAACTGTTGCCTTCAGCCCGTTGTGCTGCTGCTCTCTTTTTTCTTTCTTTTCCTTTTTGTTGGCGGACACAGTCAACGGTAGTCTTTGCGGTCACAGACTCCCGCAGTTATCGGCGGGCCATTTACCCCCTGCGAAACAGAACATTATTCAAACGCACAGGTTACCTTTCTTTTGAGGATGATCCTCCCATTTGCGACTCCAAACATTTGGTCGATTCACAAGAAAGAATAACAAAACACGTCACTGGAAGTTCAGGTTGCTGGTTCTTATTCGATACCTTTTAATTCCGTTGAACAACATGCTTCGGTTACGGTTTTTCATAAGATAGAACAAAAGTGGGTCCGCGTTACAATTAGAATTATACAACTTCTCGCATCGTGCTATATTTATATTTTTCTTTTTTATCCTGTTTTAAGTATATATATTAGTCTATTTTCCGCGTTTCGCTTTTTTCTTCGTCCTTTCGTTCGCCCACTTGACAACGACTGTTCTTTTTGACTTCTCGAACAAGACTACTCCGAAAAACTCTCTCTCGCTCTCCCCCAACATCCACTCCGGAAACAGTTATCTAACTTTCACACGACCCACACTCAAACAGGAGTATGTTCGCACACTCAACATATGGATCGTGTGCCTTTCCCACCACCTTACCATCAAATTATACCAAAACCAAATTATATTAAAAACAACTAAATGATGGGGGTGGTGGAAGCCGCACGTAACAATAACAAAAAGGGCAAGTGCTGCCAAACATGCAAATTAATTACAATTTATAACTAAGGAATAACAAAAATACTAACAATTAATACTAACTACTCATAATCAACAACAACAAAAAGATAATAATAAATGGCTTGAACTCATTAGTCCAAGCACGACAACACGGGTAGTGTTCTTGCAAATGTAAATGTAAATGTCTACGGGTAAATAATATTTTGGGCCAATCTTACAGACTCAGTGAATGCCTATTCAGGTAGGCATTTGAATACTTTGCGATAAGACGTGGGAAATGAAAAGTTCTTGTATGTTACTGCAACGGACATCTGGCATTATGGATTTCTAGCGATGAATAACCTTATGTAAATAGCCTGTTTTTCAGGAAGTTTTTTTGAAAAATGTAATGCGTAGATTAATTTGCAATTTATTTACGTTATAATATTTAAAGAAAATATTAACAATAAAACGGTGCAATGGCGGCTTGAAAATGCGCCGTGCAGCATACGGGTCACAAAAATGATCTGAAACAAAAAATACAAAATGGGTTCTTTAGTTTATGCAAAAACGCTCAGCGTAAAGTATCGCTCTTCGAAATCTGCTCGCTCTTTGTTCTCCCTGTGGATGTTCAGGTCCGGGTCGTTCTCCTCGATACCTTCCTGGAGGCTCTCACAGGATTTAAATGAGTCCTCCAGTTTGCGCAGTCTGCGTGCGACTTCCTCCCTGGTCACCTCATTCGACTTGGTCGCGAACTCCTCCAACCTCGTGAGGAATCCCTTGATGACTCCTCGTCTCCGTTTCATTGTTGGAACAGTCATATCGCTGGTCGCCATTGCAACTCAGTTTGCCTTTTTTCGATGCTTGTGGATCGAAGTGCTACTAGCTCCTTGATTCCGATTCTTGTGGATCGGCTGTAGCTTCTACGCAACTGAGTGCGCGGCCGGTTGTGGCTAGCTTTAATTGGCTGGATGACCGCCTGCCTTGCCTCTTAGTCGCCGCAGGTGCGCTTCAAGGCGTTGCTGTTGAGATGCTTGGTTCCACGTTGCACCGCAGGAGAGGTTGTCCAGTCGACAGCTGCTGTGGTTGGCCTTATGTGGCGTATATCTTTGTGGTCACCTCGGATCGTAGATCCGGCTCGAAGCACCAATTTATTTTGGCACTCTAAAATTACTGTGAACGATACGGAACTCTCGACAATGAAGTTAATTAACGGGCCACCAGCACGGTATATAAATGTCGATTGTTGTCGTCGTGAAACAATTGCTGTTGTAAGAAAAAGGAGAAACGAATACCTTAAGTTGGATGGACTGCCGACGGAACTTCAAGTAAGGAATCCTCCAGATAATATAAAACACGGTAGCTCAAGTAAAGAATCCTCCAGATAATGTAAAACACGGTAGTTTAACCGTTGTGAACCTTTTTCTCTTTATTTGTCTTGATTTCAATTGATTTATCTAGATTTGATTCGATTTGGAACTGTGTCTCTTCAAATAGATTTACGAAGTGTGACAGCTCATTTACATATTATTGAATGTCAGCTGTTTGCTGACATTTGTTATTTGTGTTGTCATGACTGCATTCATAGTGCCTGCACTGGCCGCATCCAGTGTTGCTATCGTGGGCTGCTCCGTCTCCAACACTGGTCTAGACGCACGAATTTAACGCAATTTTTGAAGTGCTGTAAAAAAAAGCAATCATTATTTTTTTTCTATTCATTTTTTATAGGATGTTTATTCATATTTTAAGAATACAGTAAAAAAAATTGAAAGTAAAAAATTCAAAATTCAAAAAGTTAGCAGCTGATGAAGTGGGGGATCTCAAAAAGTTGGCACGCAATCATACCCACAATTCAACCCTCCTAGCAATCCGAAGAAAAAAAAGATTATTAATTTACAAAAATGCCTCTGTCGTTGGTACTAAAAAAAGGTGAAAAAAAATTTTTTTACCAAAATGTCGACTGTTTGAAAAAAAATGTATCTTTGTACCACTTTTTTTTTTTAGTTTTTCGAATTTTTTATAAATAGTTAACATCGAAATTTGGTGATGAGTATAGTTCGTGCAATAGAAAAGCCTATAAAGAAACATATACTAAATTTGAAGTAAATCGGTTCAGTAGAACTTGAAAAATCGTGGGTATTGTTTTAAGAAAGACTGTTTCTACAGTTTCACGTAAAGTTTCTCTCGGTCTAAGTCATGAAATGATATTTTAGGCTTACATTTAATCAATCTGCCATTCCTGCTGCATACATTGGACCTTTCTCGACTTCGAAATAAACATCTTTCGCGCTTCTCACTTCCAACCGAGTAGTTCTGGCCTCCTTTGATGCGTTAGACGCTCGTATCTCTGAGCGGTCAATCCGGGCATTGTCTCGTTTTCCAGCGAATGAATGAAATCACTTGTAATATTTTTAATTTACTCACAGCACATGCGTTCGCTTGGCTTGAAGGTTAGAATTCAACTGTTCTGTTGTATTCCAGAATACTACCCTCTATTAAATTTAACACTGAATCTCCTTACACATCCTTAAAAACTTCACTTAACATATATTACATTCTCACTTAATACATACCATTCATAAACATTCACAATATTGCCAGTTACAGCACATTTAATAACCTGCACCTTTTTATTCATTCAAAACCTAGTAACTTTGATTTTCGTCCAAATTTTATTCATGTGAAAAGTCACAGAGAAAAGAATAAATAGAAAAAGCACTTAGTTAAAAGTTTGTGTTACCAGTTCTAGTTGTGTTTTGAGTTGAGAAAAAGAGGAAGTTGACTGTTACAGTTATTAAAATAGATAAAAAGAAGTTATTAGAAGAAAAGAAAGAATAAACAGAAAATTAAACAGAAGATAAATTAATCCTGCGTTTTAATAAATATTCAAAATAAAAGGTCCCCGCTCTTCCCTCAACCGAGGAAGCACGGCGGCGGACGTCAACACTGGGGGCAGCGGTGGGATTCCCACATAACGGGATCCCGATGATGATGATCCCGATGATGATCTCGATAATAATGATGACGTAGAAACAAGATAAGAAGAAAAAATAAAACAGAAAACAAAATTTAAAACAACAACAAAAAATGTTTATAAGAAGAAAAGAGAGAAAAAATAACACAAGAGAAATAACCAAATAAGAAGAAGAAAAAAAAGTAAACATAAAACAACCAAAAACAAAGTAAACATAAAACAACGAAAAAAACAAAAAAAAAAGGAAAGCAGCCAAGACCAGGATGAGCAATCAACTGTAGGACGTGAAGTCTGCCTGGCGGAAAAAAAAAATTTTTTTTAAAACAAAAAAAAAAACACAAAGGAAAAACTAAGGAAAACTAAAGGCAAAGACTTCTATCAACAGTACAATGACAACAATTAGTAGAGTAAGAATTTTTTTTAAATAGCGACCTTTCTCTCTTTTTTTTTTTTTTAGGAATATTTTCTAATTGGAAGCTCTCCTTTTCACAAAAAAAAAAATTTTTTTTTTGGATAGAAATTTCTATCTATATTCTTTGAAAATTCTCATTTCAGTATTTCGACGACATTTCCGTTCTTTTTCTTTCTTTCTCGTCGAATTTTCTTTCTTTACAGCTTTGGGACCAATTTATTTTTCTTTCCTATATATATATATATATATATATATATATATATATATATATATATATATATATTATTATTATTATTATTATTATTATTTATTGGCCTGTAGGAACCCGGAAGTTCATGACCTCACCGACTCGGCTTCGCCATCCTTCCCTGTCCTGGGCACTCTCCTTCCACGCTTGACCATTCGATCCGATCTCCTCAAGGTCAAACCTATATATATATATATATATATATATATATATATATATATATATATATATATATATATATATATATATATATATATATATATATATATATATATATATATATATATATATATTGAATAACAAAAAGAAAGGCCAATTTTTCCATAACCATATTTTTAAGTTAACCATATCTTTAAGAATTGATAACGAATTTTCGCGTTTATTTTAAATTTTCACTATTACAAGTCCATATTACACGAGACAGGCGGCTAGGGAGGGGGAAGAACAAATCCACTATCAACAGATACACAATAAACCCCCTGAAATGGCTCTTTCTGTCGGAATTTCTGATGTTTTCAGAATCGTCCCTACCTTTGACGGGAAACCCTGCGACTTAGGTAAATTTATTTCCGGGGGAGACGTTTCATTTAGATCCATAAAGAAGGCAGACCCGGATATATACGAGACATTTTTGGAGCTAGTCAAAAATAGACTAGAGGGTCATGCTTACGATCTGATTAGGTATAGCCAAATCGCTAAGTGGCAGGATTTAAAAGAAAAATTAGAATCGGAATATAAAGAGGAGCAATCTCGGTCGACGGCACACAAAGAGTTGATTTGTCTGAAACAACGCTACAGAGAAACCATCCGGGAATACGGCGATAGAGTCGCGAATGCTCTAAGGACTCTAAACTCTGCCACGTGTCAAATAACAGCAGACGCGGTGGTTAGGGAATACTTAATAGAAGAAAACATAAAATTGGCCGTACAAACATTTGAGGATGGACTAAAGAACGAACAGCTAAAGATACTAGCTAAAGTCCATGGGGGAAACAATTTAAAACAGTCGATTGCACATGTAGTGTCACATGCGGCTCGAATGGACAACTCTCCCAGGTCATATCAATATAACGAAAAACCTACATTCAATCGTATAGTCTGCCAAACCGGTGGTAAGTCAGGGCATACACAGGACACATGTTATCGAAACATGCAGTCCACTTTTCCGAATAGACAACCCATAAAAAGGGAATATAACATTTTATGCAATTTCTGTGGTCGGAATAATCACACAGAGAATGAGTGTAGATACAAGATATCTAGGAATGGAGCGTCTTCAACAAATTACCAACAAGGTACCACAACGCGTGACCCATTCCGAAATAATCCTACACACTCAATAGACAACCCCGACACTTCAGCAACAAAGACTGAAAATTCAGCAGTTTTAAAGACTGAAGACCCAAAAGTTGCAATAAAAATCGAAACCCAAGTCAGTTCAGCAGCTAATACTGATGAACAAATCTTTTCTGCAGCAAAGACTGAAGGTTTGAATGTTTCTACAGCAGATATAACTGAAGAAATAGTTCAAACAGCAAATAGGACTGGGAACCAAGATGTTCTAACAGCTAATAAGTCTGAAGAACTATACGGAATCAGTAAATAAGACTGAGAAACTAAACGATCCATCAGCAGTGAGTAAGACTGAAAAGGTAGACGTTCCGACAGCGGTTAAAGCTATGGACAATGACAACACTAAGCCGAACACAATAAACATTTTAAACGACGAAAACAAACACAAACACTTACTCAAACACAAAATAATAAAAAATTAAAATAATAATTTAACTAAAATAGGTACGGAAAAGGAAAACCATATAAGTACATTACAAATTTTCTTTTACAACAATAAACATTTATTCAAACACAAAATACAAAAAAATAAAAAGTTACACAGTCATTTAGGACATTTGAAATCAGTTTTTAAGAAGATTTTTGGTATTATGCATTTCTATACAATCAGCATAATAATAGGCCCAGAAAGGTTTTGGAAAATTTTCCATAAATTTAAGGAAAAGATAAACACATAACAAATGGCCTTTGTTTTTTTATTCAATATATATGAACTAATCAAACAATTGTAGGAAATGACGAAAACGAAAAAAAAAAAAACAAAAAAAGAGTTAAAGAGGGGGAATAACGAAAGAAAATTTTATTGGTAATATATATATTGGAAATTTTGGAATTAATATATATACGGAAATGAGAAATTTGAAACAATAATATTAATATTATATAATTAACATAATAAGTAATAATAACTTTTGGATAAGAAAAGAAAAGGTTCCAAGGAGAAATATTTAAATTTAGTTAATATATAATGTAAATAGACTATTTTGGACTATTTTTCTAGTGTTAAGAACTTTTTGATTATTGGAAAAATTTAGTAAATATATAATGTAAATAGATTGTTTTTCTAGCATTAAGAACTTTTTGATTATTGTAACCTATGATGAAAGATTAATTTTGAAAACCATTGTAATGCAATTGAACGAAAATCCAAGTCTTTAATTAATCTTAAGCTAACATATAGTTACTAGAAAATTATTCTCTTCAAGGATAATTTTCTTTCTCGAAGAAGGGTGGGATGTTGTATTCCAGAATACTACCCTTTATTAAATTTAACACTGAATCTCCTTACACATCCTTAAAAACTTCACTTAACATATATTACATTCTCAGTTAATACATACCATTCATAAACATTCACAATATTGCCAGTTACAGCACATTTAATAACCTGCACCTTTTTATTCATTCAAAACATAGCAACTTTGATTTTCGTCCAAATTTGATTCATTGTTGTTAAAAGTCAGAGAGAAAATAGAATAGAAAAAATAAGTTGAGAAGCAGTCGACTGGAGAGTTAGTTCAGTTTTTAGTTTCAGTTTGGAAGTTCAGATACAATTCAGTTTGTTTTGCGTTATCAATTGAGTTTAAGATAAAGACAAGTCGAGAAATTGAAGAGTAAGATTGGAGATACAAACTGAGGAGACGAGAATAAGTCTTTTGATAGTGTTTGTCTTTTGAAATAAATCGATGAATGAGAAAAATAAACGCGTTAATTATTAAATGGTCCACGCTCTTCCCTCATCAGAGGAAGCACGGTGCGGGACCTCAACAGTTCGCAACTGGATGTAATAATATATAAATAATAATAATAATAATAATAAGTAATAATTTAAAAATACATAAAGGTTACCTTCGGTTATTGTATTTCAATATATATACATATATATATATCTATATATATATATATATATATATATATATATATATATATATATATATGTATATATATATATAAAGCTTTTACGAGGAAACTGGATCGCATGTTGACAGAAAGTCCGTAATATCTTTTGTTCGATTCGTTCCGGCCGAGGTGGTTTAGACGGCGCGTCAGCAAAACAGCCATACCTCGGAAAATAATTTGAATTTTCTAAAATCCTCTTAAAGACATATTCTTAGAGGGTTATACTTTGAAAATATGAAAACAAAATGATTTTTTTTAATTACTACACTAGAATACCCCCCTACATTATTGGGATTGGGATTATGTATTTCTAGCGATGAATAATTTATCAAATGTGTCTATTGTATGGTGGGAATTTGCTATTTACATGAAATGTGATGCTTGATTTAATGGATAAGGCCGTGGACTGGTAACAGCTTCATGATAATAACTTAGGTTAATAATAAGGTTAGAGGGTTGATAATTAACTTAGGTTAATTATGTAGCATGGCCAGGCACGAAATTTGCGCGTTGAATATGCGCCTTGCAGTCATTGCTAACTCTCTTGAATCTTCTCTGGTTTTCCTCTGTATTGTTTAATTTATACAATTGGAAGCTTAACTCTTTATCCTTAATGGTCTCTATACTCCCGGAATCGAACCATATATTCTCTTGGATTTGATACTGTGGGGAACGAAGTCGTGGCATGGATGAGTTCTCATTCGTCCCACTAACACTCCACTAAACGTTGCACCAAAAACAGACGAATGATCGCCGAGGGAGGCAGCATACATCAATCACAGGACAAAACACTGGTAGTTACGTTATAAATTTCCTTTTATTTTCAATTTTCTTTTAACGCTATTTGAAGTTACCGAATTGGTTAGTAGCAATAGTCGCGTTATTTTGAAGTTAAATTTAACAGATGGACATCATCAGCGTCTAATTTCAGAAAAACAAGGTTCATGATATGCGCACTACACGGGGAATGACATCTGACTCCGGTAAGGGTGTTTAACTTTACGACTCTCTAGTTATGGATCACGATAAAGAGGACAATCTGGTTGGCACATAGAATAAAGGACTCGGACACTCGGTTGAATAAGACTCTGGGAGTGATGCGCCCCGTGGTGCCACGGGGAGCAGAAGAAAAAGCCGACCAGCGTGTCTGGGTGTTTGTGATGAAGATCGTTGATAGTACACATTGTGAGGAAGAAGTATTGTGCCGGACAGGGGCAGTTGGTTCCCTTCTTCCTCCAACATTCGCTCCACTGTTCAACAAGGTTTCGCCAAACTCTTGGTGATTCACTGCAGCAGGAAAGGAAACACCGGCATCGCACAATTGTCACAGAACATGCACCGGATAAGGGAAACGATGCAAAACAAAACACCCCGGCATACCGTCCACAAGGAGGAAAAGTTAAACGCACTGCTTTACTTTGTTTTTACTGTTTATTAGAAAGTAGGTTTTATATAGATTTTGGTTTTATATAGATTTGGAACACACTGTTGTTGTAGACGATTATGAACTTATTTTTCTCTAAAAAATTCACAGTAACGCAATTGCTACTCGGAGTCTGTACACCCTTAGGTAACGAACACTTAAAAATCACGACCGCGCTCCTCTCGTGTGGAATTTGGACTCGTCTGACGATTGAGAGTTAAACTGGTTAGAATTCAACTGTTCGCAACTGGATGTAATAATATTTAAATAATAATAATAATATTAATAAGTAATAATTTAAAAATACATAAAGGTTACCTTCGGTTATTGTATTTCAATATATATATATATATATATATATATATATATATATATATATATATATATATATATATATATATATATATATATATATATATATAAAGGTTTTACGAGGAAACTGGATCGCATGTTGACAGAAGGTCCGTAATGTCTTTTGTTCGATTCGTTCCGGCCGAGCCGGTTTAGACGCCGCGTGAGCAAAACAGCCATACCTCGGAAAATAATTTGAATTTTCTAAAATCCACTTAAAGACATATTCTTAGAGGGTTATGCTTTGAAAATATGAAAAAAAAAAATGATTTTTTTAAATTACTAGACCAGAATACCCCCCTTCATTATTGGGATTGGGATTATGTATTTCTAGCGATGAATAATTTATTAAATGTGTCTATTGTATGGTGGGAATTTGCTATTTACATGGAATGTGATGCTTGATTTAATGGATAAGGACGTGGACTGGTAAGAGCCTCATGATAATAACTTAGGTTAATAACAAGGTTAGGGGGTTGATAATTAACTTAGGTTAATTATGTAGCATGGCCAGGCACGAAATTTGCGCGTTGAATATGCGCCTTGCAGTCATTGCTAACTCTCTTGAATCTTCTCTGGTTTTCCTCTGTACTGTTTAATTTATACAATTGGAAGCTTAACTCTTTATCCTTAATTGTCTCTATACTCCCGGAATCGAACCATATATTTTCTTGGGTTTGATACTGTGAGGAATGAAGTCGTGGCATGTGTGCGAGTTCTCAATCGTCCCACTAACACTCCACTAAACGTTGCACCAAAAACAAACGAATGATCGCCGAGGGTGGCAGCATACATCAATCACAGGACAGAAAAAAAGACTGGTAGTTACGTTATAAATTTACTTTTATTTTCAATTTTCTTTTAACACTATTTGAAGTTACCGAATTGGTTAGTAGCAATAGTCGCGTTATTTGGAAGTTAAATTTAACAGATGGACATCATCAGCGTCTAATTTCAGAAAAACAAGTTTCGTGATATGCGCACTACACGGGGAATGACATTTGACTTCGGTAAGGGTGTTTAACTGTACGACTCTCTAGTTATGGATCACGATAAAGAGGACAATCTGGTTTGGTACATAGAACAAAGGACTCGGACACTCGGTTGAATAAGACTCTGGGACTGATGCGCCCCCGTGGTGCCACGGGGAGCAGAAGAAAAAGCCGACCAGCGTGTCTGGGTGTTTGTGGTGAAGATCGTTGATAGTACACATTGTGGGGAAGAAGTATTGTGCCGGACAGGGGCACTTGGTTCCCTTCTTCCTCCAGCATTCGCTCCACTGTTCAACGAGGTTTCGCCAAACTCTTGGTGATTCACTGCAGCAGGAAAGGAAACACCGGCATCGCACAATTGTCACAGAACATGCACCTGATAAGGAAAACGATGCAAAACAAAACACCCCGGCATACCGTCCACAAGGAGGAAAAGTTAAACGCACTGCTTTACTTTGTTTTTACTGTTTATTAGAAAGTAGGTTTTATATAGATTTTGGTTTTATATAGATTTGGAACACACTGTTGTTGTAGACGATTATGAACTTATTTTTCTCTAAAAAATTCACAGTAACGCAATTGTTACCGGAGCAACTCGGAGTCTGTACACCCTTAGGTAACGAACACTTCAAAGTCACGACCGCGCTCCTCTCGTGTAGAATTTCGACTCGTGTGACGATTGACAGTTAAAGTGGTTCAACTCCGCGAACGGGCACACAGATTATGAAGGGCTCGTCCGACCTGTTCGACGATTAGAATAAGACTCAACGATATTCAATCGTTTAGGGTGAATGTCGTTGGTAGTACACATGTATATGTGTACATAGGTTCTTTCATGGACACACCATATCAACGAATCTGAAACACCAAGAGAGGGCATAATGTGCATCCATGAGAAGTAAATTCGGCTAAGCAAACAAGCTGAATCTCATTAGATGCTAATTGGGTTTGTGTTTGGCTTATACTGCTGCTGATGAGAAGCAGATCCCGAAATATGAAAAGACAAAGGAAACGTTTGGGTCTTTGTCTAAGATGTGCATTGCTGCTAAATAAATATGCGGCAATGCAATGTGGAAATGTGCTAATGGGTTTCAGCTGTATTACCGTCAATTGGTGTTTATTGTATCACCGCCAAGGGTAAGTATATCATACTTATTTGCATTTGGTTATGCCGTAGGGTTCCATGTGTATGCATGCTGATTTATGATACCCTTGGTGAGGATGGGAAATAGGCGACGCAATGTGTATGGTTAATTGGTGCCAAGAGACGCGAGATGCGTATATTTGTTTTGTTCCCTGTTATGATGGTTACATTATATGTAAACCAAATCATCTTGTTTTCAGGAATTCGTCTAGGGGGATTTGCTTGGCACTGAAGGTTGTTGTTGTTGGTTACAGCAAATTTAGCAAACACAACGCAGTGATCTGAACTGTGTTATGGATAATTGTAACAATTTTAAGTAGAGAAGGAAAACGGACAAATAATCAGGAACGGGACTTACTTGGTATGTGGTGGACCGTTACTCGGTCGCCGTTTCTGCTCTCTACTTGGAGGGGGCGCAGGATTATTTATCCTCCTGTTCTCTTCGTTGCCTTCGTCTTCAATAGTCTTTGTCTTTGGTTTCACTTGCGGTTTCGGTTCGCGGTTAATTAAATAGTCTTTATTACTTTTTGTGTCACTCACGGTTTCGGGTCGCGGTTTACCACAACTGGTTATTGCTTAATTAAATTTCCTTATTTGTTCGCGGTGGGAATTTTTGGTTTATTAAATCCATCCGGCGCTTCTGATTTGGTTTTTACAACAATTGCTTCAAGTAGTTTATGCAAATTTACTACTTGGCGTAATTATGAATTTATAGGTAGAGTGTGGGGGAGGAGTTTGATGCCAGTGTTTGGCACGGATTCACTACACTCCCACCGATTTAATCCTTCACAAGAATTGTTGTCCGGAATCCGAGCGCCAAGGTAAGGGTAAATAAAAACTGTGGGAAATTCTGTGGCACAATGTTTTTTTTATTTAATTGTAAAAAGTGTCGTCTGTGTACTTTTCAGTTATCTTCCGTTATTTTATTTTACACAAAGTTTTTGGCACGAAATTATTCGGCGGGAATGCATCCGCGATTCGGGTTATATATGTTGCAACTGGGGTTGCTCACAAGGGGGCTCTAAAAAGCGCCTTTACGTTTATTGGTTAGCTTAGGTGTACTGCGCATTTAAATTTAATCGATAAACCGCGAAATTGCTCGCACGCAGCGTGATCGTCCCCATGGTTGATGAACTTTGACTTCGCAGCTTTGAGTGGTTGTGACTCGACAGACTAATGAAATAAAAAAAAATTCCATAGCAGAAATAAACTGACTGTCATTTCCGAGGAATTTCGAGAAGAGTTGCTATGCTCGCATAAGAATTCAGTTCCAGCTTATCCTTGCCGTACAAGCTGTGTTGGATTCGTTGGTTGCGGATACCGGGAAATTGAAATTGCTTGGGTGCAAACAAGGAATATTGCTTAGATAGGATATTAACCGAAGTCATTTCGGGGAAATGTATGCGGCTTGGTATAGTTGGTGGCGATGGTTAATGTTCCCTTGTGGATTTGAATATACGTTTTGTTACGGCATATGGATTTCGGGGAAATTAAGATTGCTTGGTCGCAAGGAGAGAATATGAATTATATGAACACTGTTGCAGCTTCTCCAGTTATTTTGTTAAAAACTATGTTTAGGGCTGCTCCATAAACAGGATACTTCATGAAGGGGGTAATGGCGTCCATCAAATTGTTAGCTCTCCTCCGCCATGCTGTGTATTTATTCACATCACCATTAAACTCTGGCAATGTCTCGAACATTCTGAGTTGCACATCTTCGGGTTTGTTTAGTACAATCGGTGTATCTTCGTACTCAGTGATTGTAATTCTTGCTTGGTACATGGAATTCTCGAGCTGCGTCACGAACTTTTGCATTTGTTGCTGCATTGCGATGACACCTTGTTTCATAAGGCTCATCTCTGCTTTCATTGTTGCTACTTTATTGTTGTTTGCCATGGTGCTGGTTGATTGATGGTTTAAATCTTTAGTAGATTATTCGTCGGACGAATTGTCGTCAATACGGGATAGGGGGTTAGTTTTCTTTTCACTTTCTTCATTCACCTTTTTACTTTAATCTGCCATGCAGATATTATGTGTGAGTTAACTATGTTAACTTGTTTCTTGTTTTCCAGAACTGGATCAGCTATGCTAATTTATGTCCGTGGGTTGGTCCGCTCGCTGGAGGTCATCGGTTATCGTCTTCCTAGTTCTGTATTCGTATGTGCCTTTGAGATAAGGAGATCTCGATTTGTTAACCTCCTGTCAGGATCGCCACTTAATAATTGGTTAGTATGCCGGATATTGGAAGAAGGTTTTTATTTATCAAAGACGTATAGTCCTTTATTAGATAACGGGTCATTTGAAAAGTCCCCGGCCTTCCATAGTAAAACACATTTTTTGGCAAAATTCGTTTTTTTTTTTTAATTCAATATCATTCCCTTCGAGGGTGATACACTGAATATAGGGACCCTCCAACTTTTCGATACCTTTTTTGTAGTACGATTGGTCCTTTGCTTCAAAATAGGCCTCAGTTTCGGCGAATAACACTTAACCTATCTATTTCTGCGTCGAGATGTTCCTCGACGAGACAGCAAAAAACCGATCTGATTCAAGACTTCCCTCGAATCGATAGCAATAATTACAAGACTGTGTCTAAAAACAGTACAACAAAACCAAAACTGTGTCAAAACAGTAACAATGCAAAACGGTTAATGAATAGACAATTTTCTTTCTTGTCTATTCAGCAACTAGCAGCATTCAGTGCCACTACAGAATTTTATGAAGCAAACTTTAGTTGCATACTCGGAGGGGCTTTAGTGCGTAACTGCCGAGTCATTTGAATCAGATTGATAATGTGCCGGGCAGTGCATCTGATATCAATTTGTCGTTTAGAATCACTGCTGGCATTTCCGAGTGACATTTGAGGCTGCTCGATATTTTCTTCTTATTTTGAAGTTTTATATCGTTATGTGTTGTTGCTGTGGCAACACTATCTATCCTAGATTATAAATTGCTCTGTTGAGTGAATTGCATTCATATTTATACCCAAGGCTAAGTGCGGCTCATCTCGATACTCCCACGGTTGTTTGTGTGGGTTACTTTGATGTTCCCATGGTTCGTGTTTTTGCGGCTTATCTCGATGTTCCCATGGTTATCTGCAAGTGTAGATATTTTCTTATCTTGCGGTTTGTGTGAATCGTTAACTCGCGGCATTTGTGGATTCTATGTTGTTGTCGCCAAGAGCTTCGGCGATTAAACGTCTGCCCCTGGATGTGATCATAGAACACATAAGACAAACATGTTTAATTGCAATATCAAAACAAGTTTCTGCAATGTTTGCCAATATTTTTTCATAAATAGAAACGAAAAAATATTTGTGTGTCATTTTATCCTAAAAACATCTCTTCAAGTGAATGCCTATACAAAATTCGGTTAATTCATGTCCCATTCCTGCTCAGACCAATTCAGACTTCGTTATTTTATTTGTACATATATAAAGCAACTTATCGATATTAGTCATATGAATACTTTATCCTGTGCCCATTACTTGAAAGGAAAAGATGGAAATGTGGTGTTATTGGGCGATTTTTTCAAACGCATGACCCGTGCGCAAAAAGTACCCTTAAAGATTTTAACATCTATCGATCTACAATCTTTTTCTTCATTTGAGAAATCTTTTCTAGAGTATCTACTATCTTTATGCATACCAGAATCTTCTAGACTGGATTATACCTAAATAATTTCCATGTTTATGTTGCAAGAAAGGACACCGTAAATAAATCTTGATATACACTACTTAATTTTTAATATACAAGTCAGTTAACGAAAAGATTAATGATTAAACTAAATAATAAAACAAGACGTAATTGAAAAAATGTCTGCAGTCAAATGGAAAGAGAACAAAAACACATTAATTGTAATAGTTAAATTAGAATTTTTAAAACAATCTCGATGTGAAATAAGAAAACTATCTCAAATTATTTGCACAAATATATATTGTATTGTTTAAATTAGTAATAAATTGTGATCTGTTAAGAAAGAAAGCCACAGGCAAATGTATGTTACATACTCATCTCTTTTCTTACAAATTAATGTGTACCTGTAAAGATGAACAAGATCTTCTAAGACCATCTACAAAAAAAAAAAAAAAAAAAAAAAAACAACTGTGACAGTGGAATGGAAATGTCTGTTTAATTTATTTTTTATTTTAATTAGAAATAAATGTTTTTATTTTTTAATTTGCGTTTATTACTTATTGGTTGGAAAGAAAATGTATTTCCTAATTTCATTAATATATTTTGCTTATAAATATAACTATACACAGTTATGTATAATAAATAAATAATTCTTTTAGATTTACAAAAATTAATAATTGTGTGTTTGATTTGAGTTTTATATATTTTTCTAATTGTGTTCATTACTTAAGGCTTTATTTCATTTTTATTTGTTACAAATAAATTGTATTTTATGTTTCACAACCGATTAAAAATTGGGCCTTGGTTAATTCATTCTGTCGTGTCTAGGTGGTGGTTGAACAAATGGACTTTTGCATCCAGGTTCAGTTGTTAAATGTATGCCGTTGAAATGGGTGCGCAAAAACCATTTAGTCTTGTAGCAAACTACGCCCCCTGAAGTGATTACCAAAATTTGACGCATTCATTAATGAATTTGAATTTATAACGTACTTCCGTTTATTCTCTAACATGTTTGGCAATGGATATTTCTTAACTTATTTTTCTGCTAAGAAATTGACTGATTTTCGACTAACGTTTTGCATCTTAGAATGCCTGTTATATTTACGTTGAAATTAATTTAAACGACATGGTCATTAAGGAACTGTAAAACAATATCTCTGTATATGTATATATATATATATATATATATATATATATATATATATATATATATATATATATATATATATATATATATATATATACATATATATATATATATATATATATATATATATATATATATATATATATATGTATATATATATATAATGTATGTATAATTTTTTTTCAAATCTTCACTTTTTCA
Source organism: Microdon myrmicae (assembly GCA_963931805.1). Classification (NCBI taxonomy): domain Eukaryota; kingdom Metazoa; phylum Arthropoda; class Insecta; order Diptera; family Syrphidae; genus Microdon; species Microdon myrmicae. Next base: position 5,781,714 of record OZ007503.1, on the reverse strand, counting down.
TTTCAAGTTTTTATTTTGTATTTGTTATTTATTTGCATTTCTGTTTTCTCTATATAAAAATAAATTGTAGTTGGTAAATTTATATTTACTCTAATTAGTTAAACACATTCATCATGTACATACAATGGTTTAATTGATTTTGATTGCGTTTGACGCATGTATGTGTTGTGACATTTATTATTGTTCTTTAACTATAGTTTTAAATTTTATGACACATTATTTTCAAAAGGATTTTAACATTTTTAGATAAAATAATGTATTTATATTAGAAAATTGATTCTAAATATAATCCACTGGTTTCTCCCCAGCAATCGAAATTTTAGTCTAAAATATGATTTTGTTTTCATGTGTTGAAGCAATTTTGTAAAATAAATTTTACTATAAGAACAACAAATGTTTGCAATTAAAATGGGGAAATTATCTCTGTTAGTTTTATGGTTTTACTGTATATAACATATGTATTTAATGACGAGGTTACTATTGGTTACTAGAAAATTATAACAAGTAGCGAAGACATTCACGGGGGTATTGTTATCGAAACTGCAGTTTGCGTTCATAGATTTTTAGCGTTTATTTAAGGTTCTAGCTAAATATTATATTTTTAAATATTGTGATTTACATTTTGGAAACTGCTTTCTCAAAATTTTTACTAGCAAACCTCGACGTTCGATTTCTGTTTGAGTTTTTGACATCTAAGTTTACCTGTAGTAAAAAAAAGAAAAATCAAGGCATTCGGAATGGAAACTTCTAGAACAAAAAAATTGAATAAAAACCGAAAACTAAAAGAAAATCAAACGTTTAACCTTATGTTTCCTTATGTTTAATTGACCTCACTAATATTTGGAGGTACATTTTGAAGCTGAAAAGGAAATCCCCCTTTCTTTCAACTGATATTTCTGTCCCTCCACGACGGTCGGCCCAAAAATTCACGATATATACATATAAAAGGGTGGTTTAAGTACGTGTGTTCAACTTATGGTTTTGCTTTATTATGAAGGTCTGCCAATAAACTAACTATGCATTCCTATGAAATAGTGGCAATTTACGGAAACTGGATTAAACTCCTTAGTCATCCGGATTTGTTTTTTGTTTAAAGGATATTAATTCCATTAAATACCTCCCTAAAGTTGTTATTAATACCCTTCCAAAGTACTGCGTGAACAGAAAAGAAAGAAGGCACAGTGATGGTAGAAAGGATAGTCGGGAAGAACTGTCCAGTGAATGCTAGAAAAAAAAAAACTCGAAGGCGCAGTCTAAAATAGATATTACCGTTTGCCGGTAAATCCTATCACAATATTGTTACGGATTTTCGGCTTTACGTTTAGCGGCTTCCTAGGTCCGATCTCTGGATCGCGAAATAATTTAAATCAAACTCCAAAAGCTCGTTCTCCTTGGTTTAATGGATTTACTTTGTTTTTACTTATTATTTTGCACGTGTTAATTACACTTATCCCTTAACATTGATCCTCGTGTTCGCTGTCAGTTCTCTTCTTCTTGAGTCTTGACTGACACTTATTATTCCGCTGTCAGTTTTTCTGCTTCTCTATGTCGTCCATCTCGCACTAGATGTTAAACTAAAACGGACCTGCTCAAAGGGGCGTGAGCTGGTCCCCGCAAGGGACTACGCCACTGTCACCGTTTCACGAATACATCCTAAAAACATTAACGTAGCCGTAAACGAGACCGTACATGGACGATCGCTGATCTTATCTCTGGACACGGGCGCAACACATTCCACCATTAGATCAGACCTGGCAGGAGATAACGTTCAGCCGCTGAATGGTTGCAAGCTACGAACAGCTACAGGAGAGGAAGCTGTGGCTTCCGGAAAATTGGAGTGTACGGTCCAGGTTGGAACGCTGGAAGTAATTCACACCTTCTTAGTGGCTGGAATAACGGACGAGGTAATAATCGGCGTGGACTTTATGCTAGCCCATGGTCTCATTCTAGATGTGAAGAAAAGAATGCTGACGTGCCAGAACATGGAGATACCCCTAAGCACTGGGCATGGACGGCCCCAGATCATGAATGTAAGAGTCAGCAGATTCCACCAAAGTCCGAAGCAGTTCTGTGGACATGTGTGGAGGGAGACTGTGGAGAAGAGAAGTTGTGGGTAGTAGAGCCATCAGAAAGCACTGCGAATATATTGGTTGGCGAACCTTGGTGCAAACGGAAAAGAATAAGCGGATCCCAGTTCGAGTGATGACCGAGTTCAGGTCACCGATCACTCTTAACAAAGGAGAATCAGTAGGATAATCCCAAGCTGTGGAGGCTGTGGTTAATTGTGACAATCCTCCCCAGAAATGCGAAAACAAGGTTCTCAAAGAGGGCACGAAGACTCCTGCTGTCATGGATACCTGGTTGAACGAGGTGAGCGGGCCAGAAAGGACAAGAGCCAAACCGTTACTGGAAAAGTATAGCTCCATATTCGCCTACGATAGGAATAAATTTGGAAAAACTATCATCGTGCAACATCGAATAGATACAGGAGATGCAAGGCCCACTCGGCAAGCTCCACGGAGAGTCCCACTGGCGAAAAGACAAGAAGCGGAACAGATAATTGACGAAATGCAGAAAGGTGGAGTCATTGAACCATCAACAAGCCCACGGAGTTCACCGGTCGTGCTAGTGAAAAAGAAAGATGGAAGCACCCGGTTTTGCGTCGATACCGGAAGCTGAACGATGTCACTAAAAAGGACAGCTACCCACTGTCACGAATAGACGACACCTTGGGCACATTATCCGGTGCGAAATGGTTTTCAACGCTGGATTTACAAAGTGGGTATTGGCAAGTGGAGATCGAGAAAGGCGACCGCGATAAAACTGCTTTTAGCATCGGTGACGGATTGTGGCAATTCTCTGTGATGCCATTCGGATTATGCAAAGCCCCAGCAACTTTTGAGTGGTTAATGGAACACGTGCTAAAAGGGCTTCACTGGAAAACGTGTTTGGTGTATCTGCATGACATCATTGTCATGGGCAATAGTTTCGACGACCACCTGAAAAATGTAGACCAACTCCTTCAACGAATTGCTTCTGCCAAATTACGGTTGAACCCGAAGAAATGTAATTTGTTTAAAACCGAAGTAACTTATTTGGGACACAAAATCACTACTGGAGGAATTCAGACAGATGAAGGCAAAATAAAATCCGTAAGAGATTGGCCGCGACCCAAAAATGTTCCTGAAGTGCGAAGTTTCCTTGGGCTCTGTACGTATTACCGACGCTCTGTACCCGGGTTTGCCACTGTTGCAAGAAGCTTACACAATTTGACGAAGAAAAATTGCAAATTTGTGTGGAAAGAGGAGGAAGAAAATGCCTTTCAGTAGTTGAAGGAATTACTTTGTACAGCTCCAATGTTGGCCTGGCGAAAAGTTCATTCTGGTCACAGACGCTAGTGCACATGGAATAGGAGGTGTACTCTCACAGATCATCGATGGTCAGGAAAGAGTAATTGGGTACTATAGCAGAGTCCTTGGAAAGCCAGATGGGAATTACTGCGCCACAAGGCGAGAACTCTTGGCAGTCGTCGAATGCGTACAACATTTTCACAAATACCTATATGGCCAGCACTTCCGTCTGAGGACAGATCATGCAGCACTCAGATTGTTACTTCAGTTTAAAAATCCGGAGGGGCAGATTGCGTGATGGATAGAAAGGTTGCAGAATTACGATCCAACATCGGAAAGGTGGACAACATAGAAATGCCGATGCACTATCTCGCCGCCAAGGTGCATTGGACTGTAAGCATTGCTCTAAGGCTGAGATTTGCGACGGATAGTCGACATCCGATTAACAAATCTGCAACCTGGTGATGAATGGGAATCCAGCGCTTTAAAGAAAAGCCAACTGGAGGATACAGACTTGACTAAGGTCATTAGAGTGAAGGAAATGGGTAAAAGACCAACCAAAGAAGAAATGGTATCAGAGAGTCCATTGGCCAAGCCGTGTTGGGTGCAATGGAATAGCCTTAAATTGACAAACGGAGTGCTGCATCGTTCATGGGAAAGCAAGGATGGGAAACCCATCGACGATTTGATTGTCCTACTAAGGTCTAGAATAACAGCCGTGTTGGAAGAGTTCCACAACGGACCAAGTGGAGGACATTTGGGTGTTGCGAAAACCCTGGAGCAGACTAAACAACGGTTTTACTGGGCGAATTGTCCAGAATCTGTTGCCGAATGGATGAAAAACTGCGCGCAGTGCATGGCAGCTAAGGGTCCGAAAGCTAGAAGTAGAGGAAAACTACAGCAGTACAACACAGGAGCGTCATTCGAACGCGTTGCAATGGATGTAGCTGGCCCATTTCCCACTAGTGACTCCGGGAACAAATATGTGTTGGTGATTATGGACTATTTCAGTAAGTGGCCAGAAGTATACGCTATACCAAATCAGGAGGCTAAAACTGTGGTCGAAGCTTTTCTGCAGAATTGGGTCACGCGATTTGGTATACCAATCGAGTTGCATTCAGATAAAGGGAGGAACTTTGAGCCCCCTATATTTCGAGAAATGTGCTCACTGTTGAGTATTAAGAAGACCCGAACAACGGCTTTACTCCCGCAATCGGATGGCATGGTGGAAAGGTTTAGCTGCACATTAGAGGAACATCTGAAAAAAGTAGTAGACAAACGTCAGCACGATTGGGACAAGCACATTCAAATGTTTTGGTTAGCTTACCGATCAGCAGTCCCTGACAATACCAGCCAGTCACCTGCGAGGATTATTTTTGGTACAGAATTGAGACTCCCATCTGATCTAAAATTCGGAAGAAACAACAAAATTAGTGAAACTGGAGGCAGCTACTGGGAAATGCTTCAGGCCGAAATGGACGGCATACACCAACACTTGAGGCAGCGAACACAGCTGATGAGCAATAAAATGAAGGATCGATATGACCGAGCTATGAATTCTGACGGATTTCAGGAGGGCGACATTGTGTTGCTGTACAAACCGCAACGGAAAAGGGGTATGTCTCGAAAACTGCAAACATCGTGGGAAGGGCCATACAAAATCTTAAGGCGACTGAACGATGTTGTGTATCGCATACAACCCTAGACGCAGAGACGAGGTAAAATAAAAGTCGTCCATTTGGAGAAACTAGCCTCGTGTGGATCAAAGAATTTGGTGTTTGATCGGGACGATGATGTGGCGAATTTACGAACATGAAGCACGCCATCTCCAGAAGCGCCATTTCCACTTTCAGTGCGGCTTTTCGGCGTGTCTCCGTTTTTCCAACGAGACGCATTACAAGTTTGTGCAAAGTGTCCTGTTTTCCCACAGCTGTAACACTTTGATCCAGAGCCTTTGTGTGAGGTTGGCATTATTTGGGAAATGTCCTGGATGAAATCCCACATGGATTTCTCCAGAGATTCTTTTGGCTCGACTTCAACCGATGCACTTTGTGCGTTTGTTTGCTCAGAAGGCTTGCTGTTTCCTGCGTGAGAATAAATGACACTGTTTCGGCAAACGTCTTCTTTGGCATGGAATAGACTGCGCACTTGGTATCCGCATCTCGTATTCCATTCATGAAGGCTTGAGTTTTGAGTAATTCAGTTACTTCTGCTGGTGCGTCTGCGTTGGCCAAATGCATATAACAAATGTTAAACGGTACCGTTCCGTCAAACGTTCGCGGTTTCACTTTCGTTGTACTAACAGGCGTAACTGGTCCACTGAACTGCATCTCTCGGATATGGCCATCCAACCTCAATATCTCGAATTCTAATTTTGCACATTCAGCAATTTCAATTGAGCAAAGACCGTGGTAATACCTATAGAAAAAGCATGATACGTTGCGCCTGTGTTCTAACGACGGAATTGATTGACTTACGGCGGAGTCCGCAATAAGTTTCACTGCTCGTTTTTGCATCCTGTCGATCACGTGTAGTGCAGTTTTGGACGAGCCTGACTGAATATGGGAGTTGAACTTTATTTTTGAACGAATATACGCCTCGTAAATAGTGGCCAGGTTGGATGGAGTGAAGTATCTTTTGCATCTCTTAAGGATCCCCATACATTTGGCTGCTGTTTTCGCAGCTTCAAATATGGGGTCATTCCAATTAAGAGTCGAATTAATTCGAGTGCCGAAGATTGATAATTCCTTGGCTTCGTCGATGCACGACCGTTCATTGGTGGTATATTTACCTTGGGGCTCGCCTTTTACGATAAGCGACAGCACAGAGTTTTTTGGGAATTGAATTCTACTCGATTAGATAATCCCCACTGATATATTTTGTTGTGGTCTGAATTCAATGTATCAAGCATAAGTTGCTGGTTGCTATTGATGTTCGAAGAGTTTGGATGGGAGTGTTCGTATGAGCATGAGAAACTCAACGTGCTATCATCAGCAAACGATTGAATTGGGTAATGAGTAATTGACAAGAGATCATTTATAAAGATCAGGAAGAGAGTGGGTGAGAGTACCGAACCCTGGGGAACACCTGCATTAATTTGATGGGAGCCAGATTTGACACCATCAAGAACCTATGGGGGTTCCCTAAATACATGGAGAACCAACCCACTATTTCCGCCTAATTTCGACCGCCAACAGCGTGTCAAACCATCCCCAATTTTTCCTACTTACCTATTCACCTGAAAAGCATATTGCAATAACGGACGCATAGCTGAATTCATTATTCTATGCATGAAATGCATAATTGAATTCAGCTACCTTGCTGCCATACGGCAAGTCCAGTCCTCTAACCATGAGATTTCCACCGGAAATTCCAATCCATGTGGTTAGCAACAAGTCGAATCAAACGACGCTGTTGCAGAATCATGCAACGGCTTGGGTAATTATCCAAGTCCATAACATGTTTCCCACGTTAATATTACCCTAGCCAAAGTAGCGCCGCTTCGACTTTCCCCAGACACTATCCGCTGGGAATCAATGATCTCTTTTCGCAGGTGAATAGCACCAGCTAAATGTTCCTCTCCTCCACAATTCACTCTCCCTACAGGTCAATGCACGCTGAGGTCACCGCATTCGCCGCTTTGTGTCAGTGGGCTACCTTCAAAGTTGCATTGATTCATGCACACACAACCAAACCCACCACGAGATCATAGTACTTTCTGTTCTCTCATTCTCCCATGTTCGTCGACTATCGAATTATCCGATGTATTCACCACACATTGCCGGGTGTGGCAATGAGAGAGCAGAAGTATGATCTCTATTGGTTGTCCTGCGTGCAAAAATTAAATTACCCATCTTCATCCCTTTTTCAGTGAGTCGTTATTCAACTCGAGTCAGAAGTAAAGAGAAGTGTTGAATGATAAATGAAGACATAACCAAAGTGTTAGAGATAAACATAAGTTAAAACAAATAAAAGAAATACTAAAACAATTAAACTATACAACAGTGCATTTCATTTCTTTCCTTTTAGTGCTGGAATTCTGGAGTTTCAACATTTTCGTCGGAACAATTTGATGGGGATTCAAGTGAAACAGTGCCTGTGTCGTGGCACACCTACTTGCACCCCACAAACCACTTGGACTGAACGGCCAGAAAGTAGTCTCTTATCCATTGGATCGCGGAATTGTCCACTCCGTATGAATGCAATTTTGACAAAAGGCCTGGATGCCAAACTCTGTCGACGGCTTTTGAAATATCCAATGCGACTACTTTGCTTCCACCTAGGTAGTGGATGGAATGGCTCCTAGTAGAGTGTAGTATTTTTGTCTCAATCTCTGATCATGCAAGAAGTTTGCCCGTTGAATATACGCATTGCAGTCATTTCTAGCTCTCTTACATCTCTTCGGTTATCCTCAGTATTGTTTGATTTATACAACCGGAAGCTCAACTCTTTAGCCTTAATGGCTTCTTTGCACCCGGAATCGAACCACATATTTCTCTTGGGTGTGATTTTCTTTTTGGCGCAAGGCTAATAACCTTGCCCGGAAAAACAAATTATTATGGAACATTTAACAAGCCTCGGGACTTGTTAAATATGGCCAAGACCGGATCCCGGTTCTAGTGCCGATGATGACGATGATGTGATATTCTTTACTCTGTGTGGAGTAAATTTTCGCATGCCAAGTAGAATCGTGTCTGTCAATGAGTCCGCTATAAGATCAACATCTTTATTGAGGAAAAATAACGACCAATGTAACCTCCCAAAAAAGTCGTCCAGAGCTTCTCAATTGTCTTTCTCGTAGAACCATACTGCTCTTTTCTCGTTAACGTTGCTGTTGGTTAGAGCAAACTTAGCTGACATGACACAGTGGTCTGTAGTGCCCAAGGGGAAGAAACTTGAATCGTTTATTTGTTTGGGTGGGATGTGAGAAACAGGTCCAGTGTGTTGACGAAATGATCATATACTCGTATAATTGTTAATAAATTAAATTCAAGTCTTCTTGTATTCTCTGCTTTTGGACCAACCCACACGCTTCAATTTTAACTGCAAACTAAACCGGCGCAAGCAATTTTCAATTGCCAACTCTCTCTTATTCCCCAATCCGCGTTCTTATATAACAGGCTACAATTACCCTCCACTTTATCGTTGCCACCTGAGTTGTTCGAAAATGTTTGCGTTAGGTCAATGGATTCACAATGCTGATCGGGTTTGTTTGTAAGCGAAGAAAAGGGGACCGGATTTCTGGTCTAGTGTGAATGAAGTTCTTGTTATAATAAATAATAATTCTCCTTTTTTTATTTATTACTTATTATACCCGATCACACATACCTGTAGCTCAGTCTGGTTAAATCGAAAAGAAAGAAAGGTGAAGGCGCACGTTTATATTTTCTTTAATTTCGTAATGCTTGTGGGTATACAATACACATTTTCGGTGTTCGAATTTCTGTGCAGATCTAGAGTTTATCTGGGTTTCCGAACACTCTACATAAGTAGCAATCCATACGCAGATCTATACTATACTATTACTGCTACTACTATTTGGCCTACAGGAACATGAAAGTGCATAACCGCACAGACTCATCACCTCTCATGACCGTCGCGGCCATCCTACTAGTCTCTTTCCCGTTGGTCTCCCGTCAAGAAATCTACGTGTCCTGTACAATTTCCCGTTAGGCTTCGCACTCTTATCCCACCTTTTCAACGTCACGCCTTGCATTGTCCCTGCATCTCCGTCGCGGCCTTTCTATCGGTCTATTTCCTGTTGGTTTTCTCTCAAGAATTCTAGGCATGGTTTTGTCATTGCTTATTCTCACTATCTGCCCATCTTAATCTTAGCGACCTGATGGATCTACCTATTGTAGGTTTGGGATATAGCTCTTCCAATTTACGGTTGTGGAGTTTCCTCCATTGTCCTGCATCTTCATCATATTTAGTTGCAAAAATTCCTCTTAAAACTTTTTTCTCGAGCACGCGAATTCTGCTCTCTTTTTGTAAGCCCACATATCTCGCATCTGTATACAACAATCCGCAGATTATGGTCCTATGAATACGTAGCTTTATATTACGTGACTGGAGTTTCTATGTTGGCAGATTGCTGACTGCGAACCAACTAGCACTGCCGGAAAAGCAACCTTTTCCTTCGACATTTCGTTACTGCCCGACAGTATTGTTCCCAGATATTTAAACACTTTAACGTTCTCAAATATAAATCCCACAATGTTTATGCCTGTTTGTTGAGATCCACCTGCCCTCGTTGTAATCATATATTTTGCCTTGTCTTTATTGATTTCTAGGCCCACCTCTTAATGCTATGCGAGCACTTGTGTGACTCCGTTCAGGTATAACCCGGCAGCGTTGTCGTCTTTTACCTTTTTGACGACATACTCGAACATAAGGTTAAAAAAACATGGTAAGGCGCCATTCTCCTTTTTCTAGTCCGTCACGGATTTCAAATATGTCTGGGAGATGGTTTTCTGTTCTATCGTGTACTTTATTTTCGTTCATACAGATCTGAATGAGGGGGGATATTTTTTTTGAGTTTCGTGTCTAGATATAAACCGCACAGTTCGAAAGATTGGGCCTAAGTTTTATTGATAAGTGCAAACACCATTCGGATTGTGAATTGCAATCTTTTAAATTGAAGTCGTGTATCTGTTCCGATAACATCGATAAAATTGTTTTAACCTTTCACTTGTGCGACATGTAATCTAGGTATATAAAACACAAGCATGTTGGAATACAAAGCTGTGACAAATTTCCAAACCAATCTGTGAAGAATTTTCTGAGATATACGAATTTGAAAAATTCCTAGTTCTATTTGTTTTACAAAAAATTTTCTCCGGGAGACAAAGAAGTCTCTCTACGACACATTTGAAGCAAAGCTTCATTAAGAGGTTTGGCACACACATTTAATCAACTAACTGTGAATTACAAAGCAAGTAAAAAAATATTCACACTTCTAATAGCTGACCGAGTATATGAATAACGTTTTTATAGTTGTAGATAATTGTTAGATTGCATTGAAAATATTTTATGTTTGTCTTGGCTAGCGTTGTTTGTTTTTATGATGATCGTTGTTATAGTTTAAATTTGGGACCCGATTATAGTTTACAATTATTGATATTTTTACAGGTTCGTGCAGTTGATACGGAGTTTAGAATTTAAAAAGTAATTATCGAATAAAACTGTAACATATAGTGAATAATTCACAGGAGTTCAGTTTTGATGTTTTCAAAATTGATCCAAGATTGTTGAAAATGAAATCTTTGAAAAAAGGCAATAGACGAAGAGGCTGTCAGATGATTTGCGAGCAATAACTCTCGGGCAACGAAGCCCTGTAGTTTATTTATAACAATTTAATTTTAATAATTGATTTTGAACTAACAGATAAAAGGCTTAAGCAAAAGGAAGGTGAAAATCAAACACAAATTGTCGCAAATGTTATGCCTTCACGACAAAGACTGTTAGTCCACAAACCAAAGAAGGGTGCCCGATTGTACCAACCCAGCTTTGAAACATATGTCTTGTGAAATGCAGCCGAAAATCGAATCGACTCTTCTACTCTTATATTTTAGCCTTCAGGCATCTTTTACGATAAGCCAGTCTAACTGGATCCAATCTAATGTAATATGGCACATGGTATATTTTATTCTATATGTAAGATATATTTATATTTGTTGGTAAACTGCTTGTGTTTGATTCTATTTTTATATTGTTTTTTGTTTTTCTGTTTTACAATATTGTGACAATCGACTTTCAGGACGAGCTACAGTCTCAATTGTTGAGTTGGTAGGGATGTTATGTCACGAGTTTGATTGTGCACATATAGGTAAAAGTAGCGACAGTTTGGCACAATTACTAAGTGGCCCGTTGGGTTCCGATGCCCAGCCAGTTGGTGAACTATCACACTACTCCATTAAGTGTGGAAGTCCCTGTACACGACGTGTTTTTCAATAATTTTTTACAAAAAACTGAAACTATGTATTGCAATTTCTGAAGTTACATATTACAATAGGCGTTAAAATGTGTACGAAAATAATTTTTATGGATCAAAAAAACAAAAACATAAAACAAAATGGCGACGCTACAGCTGATCAAACTTGACTCCTCGGATTTGCGCCGTTTAACGCCCAGGTCATTGTAGTCATCCGAAATCAACGAACAAAATGTTTTCCATTAAAATATGAAATTCTTCTTTGCATGGGCCTCTATTAACAAAAAACTGATGAAATATACAAATTTGAGGACAAAAAGAACAAAAAAACATTTTTTTTTTATAAACAAATTGTTAAAAATAATACTTTATATTACAACTTCATGTAAATGTCCGGTTCCTGCAAAGGCCAATAAGTTAAAGAATCGTCATCGTCATCGGCACTACAGCAGGGAGTCAGTCTTGGCCTTATTTAGCAAGTCCTGAGGCTTGTTAAATTTTCAATAATTATTTGATTTGTTTTTTCCGGGCAAGGTCATTAGTCTTGCCCCAGAGGCTCTCCGACGGGCAATCGAACCCCGGTCTCCCGCGTGACAGGCGGGTTTACTAACCACTATACTATCGAGGGGCCAAGTTAAAGATTATCTGTGTAAAATTTCAAGTCAATTGGTTTAAAACTTCGTGAGTTACTCTGCACGTCACGGAACAAACATGTTTCGAGAAAAACGCCATTTAAGTTTTCGTTCTTGAAGCGTTTTGAGTTGAACCACCAATGCAATGCTCCAGTACATCGTCTCGTGATAAATCTTTGTATATCGGAAGAATATTCTTTTATATTTCTGGGTGTAGAGGAGCTGGACGTTCCCCAACTTTCAACAACAAAAAGACTAGCAAATTTGTTCGACTTAGAAAGCAAACGTTAGAAGCCGCAAAGAGCGCTCGTTCGCTTACTTGCTATTGGTACTTTTGCACATCACTTTGTTGACTTTCTAGGGACATTAAGGACTTTCTGTTGAGCCCCACCCTTTGAGAATACATTCTTCAAATGCTAAATTCATTGTTAAAACAAAAAGAAATGCTTACAGGGACTTCCCACTTAAGGTAAAGGCATCATGAAATGGTTGGAAAAAGTTCGTGATCATCTTTCAGAGCTTTGCTCATAGATTCACTCGATAAAGGAAGCCCGACTCGAAGCTATAGAATTGTATTAATAACAAAATTAACATATCCTTTCCCTATACTCCTCCCATTCTGCCAACTTCTTGCATGGATAATTAAGGGTAGAACAAGGTCCTTGCGGGCGTCTGTTACGTCATAGATGCCTATGACGTCTTAATGTCCTTAGCAGCTAAACTTAATAAAAGAACGGCAATAACATTTGTCATTTAATTCTCTGAAGTAGTAGAATGCGTTGCAATTACAAAGGTGGATAAAAAAAGATTGAATCTGTTTACCTTATCGCCTCCATCTAGGCGATAACGCTCTCGTTTGAGCTGAATTCCCACCCCAAAAAGATGGACGATCACATTTAATTTCGTTGAATCAATATCTCACGGTGGACGTACATGGTGAAACGGGTTGCCATAGAAATCATCGAACCTTGCGTTTATTTCTTCGCATATTTTTCCGTCCAAAAATAAATGAATTAAGATCGTTATTGATTTTTTCTCAAAAAACACGAACGACGCTTGATACGACCAGCTTCCGAAAAAAAATTATTCTACAAATAGATTAAAAATTTGGAATGGCGTCGTTTAATAAATGCAGTCCACTAGATAATGGCGACTTTCGTCAACAACGTCACTTTTTACCAAACACATATACTGATTTAGTGGTTCTCGTTTCATTGAAAAAGTCATGCAATGTTGTGAGCTTTTTATATAATACCTTTTGTTTCATTACTGTCAATACCTTCTTTTTTGTTATTGTAAAATAGTTTCTTCTTTTTGTTTGATTTTTAGTAATTTGAATTTTAGTTTTTTTCTTTATTAATTTTAATTTTTTTATATGTTTATTACCCTCAGTGTTTACATATATTGAAACTTGATTGTACTGCCCGTGGCATATTCCTGTTATACAAAAATATTCGATGTTGAAAATTACTCATAATAGCATATTAATTAGAGAGTATTAAAATTGGTCAAGTAAAGCTGTGTTGTAGTATGCATTTAAATTTTTTAGACCCATATGTGATTTAGATGAAAAGAAAAACCAATATATTCATATAGATGTTTATAGTTATAGATAGTAACATTCATCATTTTCTTGGTGTAATATCAAAACGATAATTAGATTAAACATCGCTCCTCAGTGATTGTAAACCCTCCAAATGTGTGCTTGTAACTTTCTTATTAATAGTTAAGTAAATTTAGCAAAAATAATAATACTATCTAACGAACAAAGCATTTAAATAAAAGAAGAAAATGACACTGAATTTAATAGATGTCGTGATCTGCGTTAACTTTAAAATATTATACAATAATATATTTATAGTATACTCATCCACTAGTATAAAATGTTATTCTATAAACGCAATATTTTTCCTTTATTTATTATACTTTTTTCACAACTTTTATACAACATAAACAAGCCAATGATTTTTAATAAATAAAATAGAAAAAATAAATATATTTCTACCAATTATTTCTTTTGTTGTTTTCCTAAACTAAAACAGAATAGCAAAATAAAAGAGAAGTTGAAATTAGTAATTAAAACTACTGATTTTAGTATGTACCTAAACATTCTTAGTTATTATATAAAAGAATTATATAGTATATTTACGAAAAAAAACGTACGAAAATAAAACGAACTTGTTATACACAATGAGAAAAATATTTATTAAGTAAAGATAAAAGAGGAATAAATCATTCTAGTGATATTCAAACAGAAAACCAAATTATACAATTTTATTTGTTAGCGGTATTTATGAATTCATTCAATCAATTTCATGCTGATCAAAATTTGTGAAAGTTAAAATTGCATTAACTCAACATATAAAATCAGAAGCTTTTAAACAAAAGCGTATAAATAGATATATACACCTATACCCATAACATACCTTGGAATCAGTTCAGCTTACATTAATCACAGAAGTACATAGAATAATTTATTTGAAACCGTTTAAGATGAAGCTATAAATAATGGGTGAGTGAAATATAGGTGAATTGATTTTCCAATAGTATGTAATTGTTTGATAAACATGTTTTTTTTTTTCTTAGTGCTTTGGATATACAATTTTAAGCCAAAGATAAACGATAAAAAATGGTACAAGTAGGGAACTTTTCTACTTTAAAAAGAAAGTGAATTTATTTTTAATGATTTATTTGGATATATTTAAAAGAACGCACAAAAAAGGCACTTAAATATAAGGCTAGATGATGATGTATTAAACATTAGTGATTAGATGCAATATTTGGGTTTTAGAATGATATTATCATTGATTGCAGCAATATGTGGCTTGAATTATTGGTTGTTAGATCAAGCTTTTTGTTTTGTTTTTGTAGAATGAATGGTGTTACGTGTTTTTATTTATTTATCCTCTTATTTTCACTTCACTACGATGCGATATTGATGTTTTGTCCCGAGTCACTGAAAAAGCTCGAGAATTTCGCGTCTACCTGTGCAACATCCATGGTTTCAGGAACAATTTCTTTGTTCTGTTATATTTAAAACGTAACTTTTGTTGTTTACTTTAAACTCAATTTATTAATTAAAATAAGTGTTTGCCTTTAAGGGAGTATTATGGCGTAGAGGGCCAAATTTGAATGTTTTTTTAGCATCGTGTTAAAAAAAAATCTTTTTATTATCGGTTTTTTGCCCAATATTTATTTACAACAAACTAAAAAAAAAAATGTAAACAAAAATGTATAAAATTTCCAAAAATCGATGGTGGTGAAGTGGAGGGTTGGAACAAAAGCGTGCGTCATTGACATGACTGTGACTCTTCTAATAATCTGAAAAAAAAAACCAAAATGGATTCTGACTCTTCTAATTATCCTGAAAAAAAAATGGATTTTAAATCAGTGAAGGTCTTGTAATCGTCCCTACCTCGAAGAAATAAAAAAAAATTCGCAAAAGGGCAATTGTTTGAAAACAATTTTGATATTTTAGAGCGTTATATCAAGAAGGTGTGTACCGAGTCAATCGGTTCATTAGAACTTGAGATATCGTGTCAATAGACTTGTAAAAAGTGGTTTCGCAAAAAACGCGTTTAAAAATATTTGAGTATAAAATGTAGATCTAGATCTCAAATGAACACTAAACATGAAAACATTTCAACAAAATACGTCACAGAATACCGTTACAATTCATTTCGAAGTAATTTTTCCGAGACAAAGGGTTTGTATGGAGGAACTTCGAGTGCGCAGGTAGTTCAGGAGTATGTACCGTCTATTGTTCGATTCGTTCCAGAAGGACCGATCTAGTTGCCGCGTCACTAAAGCAGCTGTAACTCCGTCAATTATTGGAATTTTAAAATTTCCTTTGGACAGCATATTCCCAAAAGTATAACTACTACTATTTATTGGACTGTAGGAACCCGGAAGTTCATGACCTCACCGACTCGGCTCCGCCACTGTTCTCTGTCCTGTGCGCTCTCCTTCCACGTTCGATCATCCGATCCGATCCCCTCGAGGTCCAATCTAACATTGTCCTCCCATCTCCGTCGCGGCCGTCCTGTCGGTCTCTTCGCGGTTAGTTTACCGTCAAGGATTCTATGCACGGTCCTATCATCGCCCATTCGCGCTACGTGTCCGGCCCATCCTAATCTTGGCGACTTGATTACTCTCACTATTGTAGGTTTGCGGTATAGCTCTTCCAATTCGTGGTTGTGGAGTTTTTCCATTGTCCTGACTCCTCGTCATATTTACCGCCAAATATACCCTTTAAAACTTTGTTCTCGAATACGCGGAATTTGTTCTCTTCCCATTTTGTGAGAGCCCATGTTTCGCGTCCGTATAGAGCAATCGGCATGATTATGGTTCTATAGACACGGAGCTTTATATCACGTGATAGCAGTTTGGATTTCATCAGTTTACTGGCTGCACGCCAGCTAGCGTTGCCGGAGTGTAGTCTTTTGTTAATTTCCTTCCACGTTTTGTTTCTGGTCGTCAGTATCGTTCCCAGGTATTTAAATTCTTTGACATTTTCAAATATCTTCCCCCTGGCGTTTATATGTTTTCTCTGAGGTCCACCTGCTCTTGCCGTAACCATGTATTTTGTTTTGTCTTCATTTATTCCTAGGCCCACCTCTTCTGCCGCTTGCATGATGATTTCATTGTTTTTACTTACAGTTTCGAGATTATCGTCCAAAACGGCGATGTCATCCGCATATGCGAGCACTTGTGTGCCCCGTTCAGAGATGATCCGGCCATCTTGTCGTCTTGTATGCTTCTGATGACATATTCGAGGACAAGGTTAAAAAGACGTGGCGAGAGGCGATCCCCCTGTTTTAGTCCGTCCCGGATTTCATATGGTTCTGAGAGTTGGTTTTCTATTCTAACTCACCCTGTTTTAGTCCATCCCGGATTTCAAATTATTCTGAGAGGTTGCTTTCTATTCTAAGTCGCCCTTTGTTTTCGTTCATGCAGATTTGAATGAGCGCGACATATTTTTTCAGGACTCCCAGCTCAACTACAATATGGCCGAGTATTTGCCTTGCGACTGAGTCGTATGCTCTTTTGAAATCAATGAACAGTTGGTGAACCGTCTCTCCAATTCCCACTTCCTTTCCAGTAGTTGCCTCATTGTGAACATTTGGTCGCTTGTAGGCCGGTTCCTACGGAATCCGCATTGGTAGTCTCCCAATATTTTTTCTGCACACGGTGTGATTCTCGCCAGTATGACATTTGTTAGTATTTTGTATGTGGTTGGGAGCAATAATATTCCTCTGTAATTTTCGCAGTCAGGTCAGTCTTTTTTGAAAATGGGGACGATTGTTGTGGTTTTCCATTCTTCCGGAATGACTTCCTTAACCCATATTGTTTGGATGAGCTGGTGGATCTTTCGAGCCGTTACCACAATGCTTCACAAGCTCTGCCGGCATGCAGCCGACTCCGGGAGCCTTGTCGTTTTTCAATCGATTTATTGCGTCTACAACTTCGTCGAAAGAGAGCTCTGGGATCTGAGGCTCGACTGTATGTACGTCTGGTGCGTTCATTTGTAGTTGATGGGTGCGCAGATTGAGCAGGTTTTCAAAGTACTGCTTCCATCTTGTCACGATCGTTTTTGTTTCTGTCACTAGACAGCCGTTCGTGTCTCGAATTATTTTGGCTCTCCCTCGATAGCCATTTCTAATTGAGTTTATGCCAGCATACATACATCTGATATTCTTTGCTCTGGCATTTTCTAGGATTTTTTCAATCCGAGTCTTATCCCATTCGCGTTTGTCGCGTTTCCGAATTGTCGCGTATCTTTCTGCGTTGACTTTCGTATCTTTCTGCATTATATCAAGAAGGTGTGTACCGAATTTCAAGTCAATCGCTTCATTAGAACCTAGATATCGTGTCAATAGACCTGAAAAAAGTGGTTTCGTGTAAAACGCGTTTAAACATTTCAGAGTATAGTAGCTAGATCTAGATCCCAAATGAACATTAAACATGAAAAGATTTCAACAAAATACTTCACAGAATACCGTTATAATTCATTTCAAAGTAATTTTTCCGCGACAAAGGGTTTGTATGGAGGAACCTGAAGCGCCCAGGTAGATGGGGAGTATGTACCGTCTATTGCTCGATTCGTCACTAAAGCAGCTGTCACTTCGCCAATTATTTGAATTTTAAAATTTCCTTTAGACAGCATTATTCCTAAAAGTATAAACTATAAGAAAATTTAAAAAAATCGATTTTTTCATAAATCTTCATTCAATTCCCCCTTAAGGTGTTTATTTCCTTTTATATATTACACGCATGTTTAATTCTAGACCAGAATGCCCCCTTAATATACACACATACCTCACTTTACGGCCTGGATACGTCCCACGAAACTTGGCCGCAAAGCGGAAAGCCGTATAAGGAATCAATTATTCTAATACAAATTCATACAATGGGGTCGATTCCAAAATTGTTAAATATGTAACATGGTTTATCATTCAAAATGCATTTGAACTTTTTATTTCATTTAAATCAAAAAAAAACATAAAAAAGTGCATACATTTGTACATAAAATAACAACAGACTCCAAAAACCAACAATAATCTATAAACAAAAATGAAACTACTTCATGTTACATAAAACATGTGTATGCATACATACATAATTTTTTTTAAATGGCTTTAATCTGAAGACGATGAAGAAATGGTCACTTGCAGATTACTGTTGTAATTATTTTTCGCTGGTAAGGATGGGCCTGGCTTAAAAAAAAAAGTCCAACGTTGTTTGTCTTGCCTTCTTGTCTATTTCGTTCTTCAGTGATTTATAACAGCTAATGGCTGAGTTAATTCCTCGAGAAACGTTAGCTCTACGTTCGGCGACAGGATCGTTTTCAAGGAGGATGTTAGCTGTTTGGATACATCAGGCTCTGTCTCTTCATCAAATGCCGGTTCCGGTTGTAACTGAATGAGTTCCTTATATGAAAGACGTCCCCTATCAGCTTCAAGTAGATCAAGCATATCACTTTCATTCAAACCTTTAAAGCCGAGATCATGTGCTAGATCCAAAATGTTTTGCCTAATTCCAGGAAGGCGATTAACTTCTCCATCAGTACTTTTTACACATTCTGACCATATTTTTTTCCAAACAAGGTTCATTGTTGTTCCTTGATGTTATAGTTTTTTCCAAAATGTTTTAATTGAAGACTTACTATCGGTTTCCCTTATAAGCTGTCGGTAAGTTCGGCGTATGTAATATGTCTAAAAAGCGGCTATTGCACCCTGATTCATTGATTGGATCAGAGCTGTTGTATTTTTCGGAAGGTACTCAATCATGTCATCTTCAGATGTTTCAGATCTTTCTACATGCATACATATGGACTTGCGTACCAAATATGTCCCTAATTGTTTCCAATTTTTCCAGTTAATGTGTAACAATCAGTAATAAATATGTACATAAGCCACTCACAAACGAGTCTAAACCAGCCGCTTTATGAGCACACACTGAATAACGCTCGTAAACAAAAGGAAATAGAAAAGAGTGTGCATCGAGATTGCGCTTGCGCAAGATTGGCAACATGTAGATATACCGACATCGAAAAAAAGGTTTTTTTGCCGTTATAGCGATACATTTTAGGTCGTAAATCGAAAACGTGCCTTAATTGGAGATGGCCGTTATAGCGAAATGCCGTATAAATACCGGCCGTATATCGAGGTATGGATGTACTACTCTTATTATTATTATGATCATTATTACTATGTAATTTATTTTCTAGCAGAAATTCGTCCCTCTTGTAATACCAATGGATATATTGGTGTCAACATTTATTATTTTATTATAATATTTATTGATAAAATATTATTAATGTTTTTGGCACCGGCAGCATCCTGCCGTCCGCACCAAATGTAATACCTAAAATGTATCACTTTTAATTAGTTATCTGGCACCGGCTATATGTATGCCGACCGTGCCAAATAGTAAGGTTAGAGAGTTTAGGCTTTACTCGTCTGTTGTAGAGCGGTCCCTCTGGACAAGACTCTGGTTTTCATTAGTTTTTATTGTTTTATTTTATTTAGATTCAATTACTAGACTATGTTATTTAATGTTTTATTTTGAGTAACAGGACCGCTGTACGAGTGCAAAGGCTGCAACCTGTTACTCTTAGTTATCGACTGCTCAGAGTGCTCGTTTGCCTCTAACAGAATCCCCATTATATACCCAAAATCAAACCTGATTTTACATTCCTCCCCACGATTGCATCATTCACCTTGAGATGGTTACCCGATGCCAGCTCAGTCGCAGGCCATTCCAACGGCGGTGGGAACTGCAACGTTGCAATATTGCCGCCATTCGCCCTGAGATGGCAACCTGATGCCTAGTCCGGCCGCAGCTTTACCCCAGGGGCATGGGAAAACCCCGGGCAACGGATCACGGTGTTAACCGAAACACGGTTATGTGAACAGAAGACATGCGCTAGGATGGAATGCGGGAATTTGTAGAATAGCACTTTTAGTTGTTACTTGGTGGAACGTGGGAATTGCAGAATTGCACTTCAACATTCTTGCCAGTCGCTAAGCTGGTGCAGAAGCTCTCCCGTCTGTACAAAATAGATGAAAGCAAACTAATATTCTTCTAGTCCCAAAAAATCCAACGTGTCTCCCCTTTCTTCTTAATGATTCATTTAGCTTTTGAATATTATAGAATTTTTTTTTCATATAATTGTCTCGGGAGAGGCGAACCTATAGCGCCGAATCGACGCCCCGAGATGCCGCCAAATAACGGTTGCAGTTCCTTTTGCGGGTTGTAACGCTCGCGCGGGAAGGAGATTCCCACAGCTTTCCCGCTCTGTAATGCAAAGAGTTTTGTCGCAGAGATGTTCGCGCCATCGGCAGATGAACCGCAAGGTGGTCCGATCCGTCGGATTGTCTCGTAGAGCGCATATAAACCGAATTCCGCAGAATAGTACCACGAATCTCTGAAGAACAGCACCCATGATAATATCTCCAAAATAGACAGAGGTCGGCTATGCGCCTTCGATGTGATAGCGACTGTAGGTAGTCCCGATGTCAGCGTCGGGTCCGCGACCAGAGGTCAGCTAGGTTGACTAATCT
The DNA here is from genome assembly GCA_963931805.1 of Microdon myrmicae. Lineage (NCBI taxonomy): Eukaryota > Metazoa > Arthropoda > Insecta > Diptera > Syrphidae > Microdon > Microdon myrmicae. The sequence goes on along the minus strand of OZ007503.1, from coordinate 5,760,734 downwards.
TCAACGTCTATTTGAAATGTTTTAATTGCCGCCGATGTCGGTTTCGTAGCAATAGGTCCACAGTACAGTTGATCGCGTACCGTACCTACAAAAGGGGGAGACACTCCATTCACCACTATGGTTAAAGCAAGTCTCATAAAAAGTGCACTAAGCAACGAGACTCATAGGGGTTTCAGGAGCAAGGTGTTAAATTTCATTATTAGACTATAAAGGTGCATTGCACCCAGGCTATTGCTTTTTTACAGCTACTACCACGTTCTTGGCCTGCCTGATTTTATTGAATATCTCTCCAAATATAATCAGAGATTGCGCATTGGTTCATTTTAAAAACCAAACTTCGACATTAATAAGGTTCGATCTTCAGCCGATGTATAGAATTGTAAAATGCGCTCCTTTATAATCCTTTTTTTCTCTTTCCCCTTTTTCTGATCATATGGTGCTTTGACGTTTATGGGTGAAAGTTCACTATAATTTGGGCCGAACCGATGGTTCAAATACGAACTCTTTGATCCTCTACTTTTTTACTCTCCAAAAGCAAACAATAAAATATACTTTAACTAATAAATTCCCGAAACTTTGTAACGGAATATACAATAGTTGAAATCGAATCGATAAGTATTGTGACTGAATATGATTAATCATAAACGCAAGCACTTGAACTATCTTTGTGGTTCATATGCTAAAGTAATTGAGATATTTTGTGTCACTTTGCATAAATAAGTACATTACAGCAAGGTGGTAATACCCCTAGTTTTTATTTTCGTAGTGAGTTGCTAATAAACCTAGTTTTAATTTTTGTGAACTTACAAAAATATATGAGAATTCACAAGATTGCCAATGGGTTTGTTTTCAACATATCATTTAGTAAAAATTATGTAATATTCAGCAAGGTTATTGAGCACTAGTAAAAATACATTATATTTAAGACGTTTTTCAGTAATAGGTTTGAAACATCTTTTTAAAGTACCATACAATACTAGACTACATCTACATTACCAGTTCCTTATGAGCATTTTTTCGTTTTGTATAATAACATTTTAAAAACAAACAGTATTTCAAATGTGTGGTGCTGAAAAAAAAATATTTTCAGATAATTCTTCCATATCGAAAAACCAAACATAGTACTAGCACATGGTCCTGTATAATTTGAAAGCTAGATGTATAGACCTTTGTGTAAACTAAAATTAATCATCAACAATCCGTCGACATTAGGTTGGAAGTATCTTTAGAAAATACAAAAACCCATTTGATGTTTTAAAATTGTTGTGAAGCAAAACTGATCTTTGACTTGCATGTTTTAGCTAAAACTTAATTGTGAATTTAAAATTATTGGAAGGAAATATACATAAAAGTCAGTTTTTCATTAATTGGATGTCGGTAGTTATTAAAATGTCGAAACTCAATTGATAATCAATGGAACGACTATTTTGTGAAAAATATAAATTAAGCAATATTCTCTCAATGTCGCCAATAAATAACAAAATTTTAGATCAAACTGAAGTCTAATTCCTTGGAAAAATTAATACAAGCAATATCAAATCAGTATAATTATATCTATATACGAGGTTTGCCTTTTATATTTCGGGATTAGAGAACAAAAACAAATATTGATCAACGAAAATCAGGTTATTGTGTTTCAAAATATTCCCCATGAAGATCTATACACTTTTGCATGCGTTTGAACCAATTGTCGAAGCACTTTTGCCACTCTGATTGAGGTATCTCCAACACATGCATTCTGAATGCAGCAACCGCTTCTTCAGGTGTCGAAAAACGTTGACCTCTCAGTTTGCTTTTTACGTGCGGGAGTAAAAAGAAGTCATTCGGTGCCAAGTCAGGACTATACGGCGGATGACCCATCAAATCGATATTTTGGGTGCTCAAAAATGCAGTTGTCGCAGCCGATGTGTGAGAGCTCACATTGTCGTGGTGAAGAGTGATCCGTCTTCGGCGGTTGGTTTTCCTGATTTCTTGGAAGACAACTGGCAAACAAATGGTTGGGTGCCACTCAGAATTGACTGTTCTGCGTTGTTCTAGTGGTACGGTTGCGACATGTCCAGTTTTTCCGAAAAAACAGGCGACCATTTGCTTGGAAGTGCTTCGTGCGCAAACAACTTTTGTTGGATTTGGCTCATCTTGAAACACCCAGACAGTCGACTGCTGTTTACTTTCGGGCTCATACGCGTAAATCCACGATTCATCATCTGTCACGATGTCATAGACGTGTCTCGAAGCACCGCGACCGTATTTTTTGAGCATTTCTTTCGACCAATTGACACGAGCCTTTTTTGGGCGATTGACAAATTGTGTGGGATCCAACGCGAACAAAATTTTTTGACAGTCGAATGTTTATGCAATATTGAATGTATGCTGGCCCCACTAACGCCTAAGGTTGTCTCAATCTCACGATAGGTCACATGACGATCTTCCGATACAGTTCGCGCACAGCATCAATGGTTTTCGGAACAACAACTAATTTTGGACGACCTTCACGAAATTCAGCTTGGAGTGAACTACGACCACGATTGAATTCACCATACCATCGATAAACACTGGTCCTTGATGGAGCTTCATCGCCAAAAATTGAATTAAGTTCATCCATGCACTGTTGCTGAGTTAATCCACGCCGAAAGTTGTAAAATATAATCGCACGGAAATGTTGACGATTTAATTCCATTTTTGAGCCGAGATGAATCTTTTAAGTTACTGTATTTTATGTGTGTTTACAGGTGGAAAAACACTCTGAAAAACTGGTAACATATTTTGAAATACATCTACAGAGAACATTTTCATTAGCAAGCAATACTCGTAGAATAGTACTAAATTTCAACGGTAAAATCGAAACTATAACAGAAATGTAATTATATTCTAAAATCAATTTACAAACTAAATAATATGAATAAATAAATGTAATAGAAACAGGTGAAATTTTATTGAAATAAATTTGGTGTCGAAAATAGATAACAGGTCAATTGAAAAGTCCACGGCCTTCCATAGTAAAACACATTTTTTTGGCAAAATTCGTTTTTTTTTTTATTCAACACAATTCCCTTCGGGGGTGATACACTGATTATAGCGACACTCCAACATTTCGATACCTTTTTTGTAGTACGATTTGTCCTTTGCTTCAAAATAGGCCTCAGTTTCGGCGATCACCTCTTCATTCGACGAAAATTTCCACCCAGCGAGCATTCTTTTGAGATGTGAGAACAGGAAATAGTCGATGGGGGCCAGATCTGGAGAATACGGTGGATGCAGAAGCGATTTGAAGCCCAATTCATGGATTTTTGCCATCGTTTTCACTGACTTGTGACACGGTGCATTGTCTTGGTGAAGCAGCACTTTATTTTTCTTCAAATGCGGTCGTTTTTCGGCGATTTCGTCCTTAAAACGGTCCAATAACGCTGTGTAATAGTCGCTGTTGGTGGTCCTTCCTTTTTCAAGATAGTCAATGAAAATTATACCGCGCGCATCCCAAACAGACGCCATAACCTTGCCAGCCGACTGTTGCGGTTTTCCACACTTTGGGGCGGGTTCATCGTGTGCAGTCCACTCGGATGACTGTCGATTGGACTTCGGAGTGAAATGATGGAGCCATGTTTCATCCGTTGTCACATATCGACGCAAAAACTCGGGTTTATTACGCTTGACCATCTCCAAACACTGCTCCGAATCATCAACTCGTCGTTGTTTTTGGTCAAAAGCGAGCTCGCGCGGCACCCACTTTGCACAGAGCTTTATCATACCCAAATATTCGTGAATGATATGATGTACACGTTCAGTTGATATCTTTAGAGTGCCCGCTATTTCATTCAATTTCAATTTACGGTCATTCAAAATCATTTTGTGGATTTTTCTAATGTTTTCGCCGGTAACAACCTCTTTTGGGCGTCCACTGCGTTCACCGTCTTCGGTGCTCATTTCACAACGTCTATACTTAGCATACCAATCCTTGATGGTTGATTTTCCTGGGGCGGCGTCTGGAAACTCGTCATCAAGCCAAGTTTTTGCTTCAACTGTATTTTTTCCCTCCAAAAAGCAATATTTTATCAACACGCGAAATTCTTTTTTATCCATTTTTTTCACAATAACAGGAGTTGCTTCACTCAAAATACTATAATTCACAAACTAATGATCTGACAGCTGTCAAATTTATACACGCGTCTTTGAAGGTTGGGGCTAACTAAAAATCATATGGATTTAATTCTAGTGTCACCATCTATGTGTCAGGCCGGGGACTTTTCAATTGACTGGTTAGTGTGTTTTATTTAACTTTACTGTTTTAAATTTATTTGTAGTTTTATCTTGGTCAGTCTTCAATTAATAGATGTGTATACTATCAACATCCTCGGCACTACAACCGGGATCTGGTCTTGGTCTTATTTAACAAATCTCTCCATCGGTCCCGATTTCGAGCCGATGTCATCCAGTTTGGCACTCCCAGACTCTGGGCGTCCCATCCCTCCATCGCAGACAATGTCTGCCCCGCTGTCTCCTTCCATACATCCTGCCACAAAGGACTTTCCGAGCAGGCTCCTCTTCGCTTATTCGAGCTAGGTGCTGCGCCCACCGGAGTCTACCGAGCTTGATTTAGCTTACAATATTAGTTTCAGGGTAAATTGCGTACAACTCATGGTTGTAGCGTCTCCGTCGTGATATTTAAAAAAATCGTTTTTTTTCACAATTCTTCATTCAATTCCCCCTTAAGGTGTTTATTTCCCTTTATATATTAGATGCATGTTTAATTCTAGACCAGAATACCCCGTTAATATATTACTATTATTATTATTATGGTTATTATTACTATGTAATTTATTTCCTAGCAGAAATTCGTCCCTCTTGTAACACCAATGGATATATTGGTACATTTATAATTTTATTATAATATTTATTAATAGCATATTATTAATTTTTTGGCACCGACAGTATCCTGACTAAAATGTATCACTTTTAATTAATTATCTGGCACCGGCTGTATATATGCCATCCGTACCAAATAGTAAGGTTAGAGATTTTAGACTTTACCTGTCTGTTGTAGAGCGGTCCCTCTGGACAGTCCAAATAATGAAGAGAAGTTCGCCCATCTGCCCTGTGCAATTAGGATGGATGCAAAATAGATGAAGGGGCCAACGAATATTCATCTAGTCCCAAAAAATCCAACCTGTCATCCCTTTCTTCTTATTGATTCATTTAACTTTTGAATATTGTGGAATTTTTTTTTTCATATAATTCTCTCGGGAGAGGCGAACATATAGCGCCGAGTCGACACGCCGAAATGCCACCAAATAACGTCTGCAAATCCTTTTCCGGGTTGTAACGCTCGCGCGGAGAGTGAATCCCACAGCTTTTCTGCTCTGTGACGGAAAGAGTTCTATTGCAGAGATATTCGCGCCGTCGGCACATGAACCGCAAAGTGGTCCGATCCGTCGGACTGTCGCATGGAGCGCATATAACCCCAATTGCGTGGAACAGTATCGCGAATCTCTGAAGAACAGCACCCATGATAATATCTGTAAGCCAGAGGTCGTCATCATCATCGGCACTACAACCGGGATCCGGTCTTGGCCTTATTTAATAAATCTCTCCACCGGTCCCGATTTCGAGCCGATGTCATCCAGTTTGGCACTCCCAGGCGCTGGGCGTCCTGGTCCAAGGCCTCCCTCCATCGCAGACACCATCTCCTTCCATACATCTTGCCACAAAGGTCTTTCCGGGCAGGCTTCTCTTCGCTAACTCGACCTAGGTGTCCCGCCCAGCAGAGTCTACCGAGCTTGATTTTTCTTACAACATTAACTTCAAGGTAGATTGCGTACAACTCATGGTTGTAGCGTCTCCGGCATCGTCCTCCCTCACATACGGGGCCAACAATTCTCCTCAAAAGCTTCCTCTCGAACGCGGCTAAAAGTTCAGAGCGCCTTTTATTGAGCACCCAGGTCTCGGATCCATACATGAGTACTGGTAAGACCATGATCTGATAGTTTGACCAACGTTAGGTCTTCTCTTCGCGGAAGTTGCCACCATGTACTTAGTTTTTCCCTCATTAATGTGCAGTCTCAGTTTTTGTGCCGCCTGCTCGATCTGGATGAGGGATTCCTGTACAGCCGATTCGGTTCTACCGATGATGTCGATGTCATCTGCGTAGGCAAGTATCTGGCTGGACTTGGTGACAATAGTCCCTCTAGTTGTGATGCCAGAGTCACGGATTGCTTCCCCCAACGCCAGGTTAAAGAGGAGGCAGGCCAGACCTTGTCGGGGTCCATTAATAACGTTTATTGGTTTGGACAGCAATCCCGCTATTTCTACTTGACTAGTTACGTTGGTCATGGTCAGCCTTCAAAGTCGTATCAATTTCTTTGGTATGTCAAACTCGCTCATGGCATTATATTGTTCTACCCTGACTGTGCTGTCGTAGGCGGCCTTAAAGTCTATAAATAGATGATATAATGGAATCTTAAATTCCAGACATTTTTCCATCGCCTACCTAAGGGTGAATATCTGATCAATCGCTGATTTGCTTTGGATGAAGCTACACTGATGTTAACCAATAATGGCTTTAGCGTATTGGGCTATCCGATCTTGTAGGATAGTGGCGAGTATCTTATAGGCGGTACTCAGCAATGTTATACCCTTATAGTTGCTGCACACTGTGATATCTCCCTTCTTATGTTGAGGCAAATTATAGTACGACGCCAATCTTCTGGCATCTCCTCTTGCTCCCATACGTGCATTACGATCTCATGAATTGTATGATGTAACGCTGTCCCTCCTTGTTTGATCAGCTCACCTGGTATGCCATCAGCTCCGGGGGCTTTATTTGATTTGAGCTGTCTTATGGCTTTTAACGTTTCCTTAATGCTTGGTGGCGGCAGCATTTGGTCTTGATCTTGCATTGCTGGAGCCTCCAATTCTTTTGTGAGCTGACCATTTAGCAATTCATTGAGGTGCACTTCCCATCGCTCCAGAATGGCGTCAGGATCGGTGATCAGATTACCCTCTTTACCCTTGCAGTAAGTACAATGTGGTGTGTATCGCGTCATCATCATCATCATCATCGGCACTACGAAATACGTTGTATTTAGAAAAATGTGTCTTATTTATCTGAAAAAATCGGCAATTACTTAGTTACCAGCCTTATATATTGGTCTTAAATCATCATCATCATCATCGGCACTACAACTGGGAACAGGTCTTGACCTTATTTAGCAAGTCCTGGGGCTTTTTAAATTTTCCTTAATGATTTCTTTTTTTCCGGGCAAGGTTATTAGTCTTGCGCCACAGGCTCCCCGACGGGGAATCGAGCCCCGGTCCCCCGCGTGACAGGCGGGTAAAGTAACCACTATACTATAGAGGAGTGTATCGCGTCATACTGCGGATTATTTGGTAGAACTTCCGCGCCCGGTGCGAACCTCGCTCTCTACTTTTCTCTATTTCACAGATAAGGTTTTTTTTTCACGCACTTTTCTTTTGTCTGTGGAGTATTTTTTCAGATCTTCTGAGCTTTTTGTATTTCTCCTCGCGTACTCGCGTCCAAAGAGACTGCTGCATTGCCCCTTCTTACGTTCAGTCGGTAGTTTGCACTCATCATCAAACCAGTCGCTCCGATCTCTACGACTACCGCCTACGATAGAGTTGGCAGTACTAATGACAGTATTCTTAAGGCGTGTCCATTTCTCTTCTACGCCCGGCATTCTGGCCCCAGGACTCTCCCTCCGTCGAGCTCTTCGAGGGCGAGTCTTAGCGCATGAACAAAGGTGTTACTGATATTCTAATTGCGTAAGGCAGCCGTGTTGATTCGAAACTCCGTAAGGCAAGATTCCCATAGAAAAGTAGAGAGCGAGGTCCGCAGCAGGCGCGGAAGGAAGACCTGAAAATGTTTGATGTGGTAAATTGTTTAAATTAAATATTTTATTTGATATATTAGAAAAAAATTAGTAAAAATGTGCTTGTTTGGGGCTTTGAAAACCACCTCCCCTACCCCCTCCCAAAACCAACAGTATAACACGCCTTAACCACTATTATCAGAACGTAAGAGGGCTTCCACCAAAGAAAAAACCATGCCTTACCTGTCGACATTTTCGCTTTAATTAAAACGAACTTGAACCTCAGCATTCATAGCCTGGCACTGCTTCCCCACATCCACCATCCTCCGTGATGACTTCCTCAATCATACTACTGACTTTTGTCCCAGCTGAGAAGTGCTTATCGCCGTTCACAACAGCCTCAAGTCGTCACTTGTCGCTCTCCCTACCTCCTCCAAGCTGGGCCTTGTGACTGTCAAAATCACTTCCTCGGAAATCAATCTTTGTCATGTGCTTCTATATCTTGCCGTCCCACCCTATTGAAATTTACGAGCTAGCTCTTTATGCTATCGACCATATAATCGAGCTGACTAATTGCGATGACGACATCATCATCTTCAGAGATGTTAATCCCTCACAACTCAACTGGGTTATATCTGACGATCATTCACACTTCACCTCCCACACCACCTCTGACAAGGAATGTCTCTTCATTGATCGACTAGATGATTCTTGTCTTTGTCAGATCAGCAACGTTCGAAAGCTTTTGGGTAGGCAGCTTGACATCATCTTTACAGCAGACCCAATCACTACATTAGTCTCGTCCAGTCCATTCGTCCTAACGTATATAGACCACCACCGCCCCCCCCCCCTTTCCGTGACCTTCTGCCGAGTCCACCCCCCCCCCCCCCCCCCCACGATAACTACGCCAACGTTTTCCATAGGGCAAATTTTTGCCTCATCAACGACTACCTAGGTCGCCTTACGTTCAACTACGATCACCTACCCGTTGAAGTTGCCATCACCCACATATATACCGAAATCTCTATTTCCCTGTTCGTTCCCTACTCTAGATAAAGAACATCAACCTCTTCCTCCCATGATACAATCGGAAACTTCGTTCCCTGTGTAACAAAAGGAATAAGTTATGGGTCATCTTCTTTCGGAATCGAACTATACCCGTCTACTCCAACTTTCTTGGCTGTTACCTCCAATCCACGGGACTTTAGAGCACCCTTTATCGCAATTGTCTTACCAAAACGCAGACTAATCGCAGAAATTACCCCAAAACCTTCTTCCAGTTCGCCAATCTTAAACGTAAATCCGATGGTTACCACACAACGCTGACCTCAAACTCTCATACTTCATCTGATCCTGTTACTATTGCTAACCTTTTCGCCACTCACTTCAATCATATATTCATTTCTTCAACTACCTACCTAACTTTTCCCTTGGGCTCCTTCTCCATAACTTCTTTGATCTCACATTAATTGGTTCCAAGCTACTGCAACTCAAAGACGAGTTTACGCCGGTGTTACACGCAACGCCTACCCTCTCCTAATACTCACCCTTTTTGGGGGCCCACCCCCCACCATTAACAGGATTCACCTTCATGTGAAGCCCCATATGTCGATTAATCCAAATCAACATATCCAACCCAATGAGTACCTGTAAAAGTGCATTAGCTACAAAATGCATATACGGGCAAATCATGGAATCCAGATACCACATCTGGGAGAAATTCATGACGGCACAAAGAAAATAATGTGCTGCTCAAAACAGAGAATAATTCTATGGTATCGAAGCAATAAAGTATACAAAATATCTTTGCCATCGTTGACCATAAATGAACACTTGTGTAAATACAAGATTCTAAATTGTATACACGCATCCACACAATCAGATCTCGCAGATCATAAACATTTTCAATGTTTATTATTCTCAAGAAATGTACTGCAAAGCATACCTCATGGGTATCAAAGAGGATCTATTGTGAGTAAACAATGGATGAATGTATATTTCGGTCTACACGACCGAAAGAGAGAAAAAGAGTCTAAGTCAAACCATCGTCCACAACGGACTTCAAATATAAAACCCGTCGCGTTGTATATTTGATATTCAAAAAATAAATTCGAATACCAGTCGTTGTCCTGGACGGACTTAAAATATAAAGCCGATCGCGTTTCAAAAGTCGCGGCGAGTAACTCTTTGCGCTTACCGTACGACTTCGTCGAGTGCCTTTCGCGGAAAATATTATATGTAAAAACATCGGCCTCAAAAAAGTGAACAATAATTCGAATCTTTTGGATACGCTTGCTAAATCCAATTCAGTGTCAGTGTTGTGTCCTCGCAGAATCCCAACATAAATTAATAAATGGATTCAATCCCAAAAACTGCATTTGACTGTGTTCGCTTTGAATATAATTCGGTGTACCCAATTTAAAAGGGTTAAGAACAGATTTCTGTAGATCAATAAAGTGTCAGTTAAATTAAGACTAGTTTTCTTTGTTTGACAACGTGTGTTTTTATTCTCTGTGTGTGTGTAAAAGTGCTAAGGGTGTAACAAACTTCTTTAACAAGTGGCGCCGCCGAGGAGTTTAAGGAAGCCTGAGTTTAAGAACTCATAAGAGCTTGAAAACCCTTAACTCAAAAAGAGCTTACAGAGCTCCCAAATAAAAAAAAAAGTGTTTCAAGAGAACACATAAACAAAAAACAGAAAAAGTGAAATAAAACACACCGTGGCAATCAACGAAAAATACAAAATAAATTAAAAGATAAACAATAAATAAAGTGATAAATAGTTAAAAAAGACACAAACAAACACAGACACGAAAAAAAGTGAAAAAAAGTAACTAACAAATAAAAACACAATTTAATAAGGCACACATACAACGATAAAACACATATAAAAAACAAAAAGTATCAAAGTGAGAATGAAATGTACATAAAAATATTCCACAAACAAAACAAACTTATAAAGACACTAAACTAAATCTACAAAAAAGTGACTAAAGCACACATAAAATAATACAATTTAGCAACAACTGACAGTGAAAAACCAACAGACACTAAATAAAAACGGACAGGAAAGTAATAAAACCACATCAGACATAACAACGAGGGAAGAAAATCGCAACCAGCATTACAGGACAACAATAACAGCACCCCAGCACACCAAGGACACTAGAAGAAGCCAAGCAAGTCTTGAATGACTGGAGGCCAACGCGAAATCGTGCCCCTTCGCCGTTCCCGAAGAATAAAGAAAACTGCAGCGGCAGGAACTGCAGCATCGGTGGTGAGTAATTTAAAAGTATTATTAAAAAAAATTAATAGTAGAGATATTAAAACAATTATTAACAAAAATAATAAAATGGACATACCAAACAAATTAAACATAACAAAAATAGATGTTCTGCCTGGGACAAGTCTTACCCAAACCCTGACCCAACAACCTAATTTTGAAATCCCACTTACCGCGTCCACTCCCGCCCCCCCCCTCGTTTCCTGGTAGTTCGGTGAATCTAGGAGGTATTTTGGATTTGCTGGCAAGGGCGGTGCCAATTTTTTCAGGTGTTAGAACTCCAAATGCAGCAAGCGAACTTAAGGCGTTCGTAAGTGGCTGCAGGAGAGCAATAAGTTGTTTGCCAGCTGAGGAACAACGGGTGTTTCTCCAACTGCTGCCCACACGACTGGTTGGTGATGCCTATGAGTTGGTCACCGCTAAGTCAGTAGAGTCTATTGAAGAATTGGAGACACTCTTCGAGAGCTCACAACAGCCACAAGAGTCGTTCGAGGACTTGCTGAACCAGCTACGAGCAACACGACAGGCTCCTGGAGAAGAGATGAATGGTTTCGTCTCAAGATTGGTGAAAACCATGGCGCAGTGCCAAAATGCAGCAAACAAAACGTACGGCCTGGTGAACGGCGCTGTGTTCAAGCTGCAGGTAGACTTAGCAGCGAAATCCGTTCTGAAAGGTGGTACTGCAGATCCTTTTCTGAGGCAATTCATGGTGTTGGTCGGTGATGACACATTTGACGGTTTGGCCCAGAAATTAATCCAGATGGAGAAGTCACAACAGGAAATGATACGGTTGTATATCTCCACCCAAAGTAGACCCCCAGTCCCCAACCAATCTGAAAATATGACCCAATTAAACTACCCACGACTCGATCACTATCCTCATGTACAATATAGCGCATATCCTCAGGAGACAAATAATATTCATTATTTAAGTTCTCCCCACGCCCCTGTGCAATTTGCTCCACAGCCACAGGAAAACTACATAGGATCTTACGATCTGCCTGCCCCTGTGCGACAAGCTACATATCCACAGGCGGTGTCAAATAGTGTACCAATGAACGCTCCTTCTACCCTTGTTCCATATCCACAGGCTGTATCAAACAGTATACCGGTCAACGCTCCTTCTGCCTCTGTTTCATACCCGCAGGTGGCAGTAAACCAAACACCAGTCGATTCTCCACTTGCCCCTGGATGGAATTCTGTAAACCCACAGATGGCTACCCAACAATTACCGGCTCCAGCTGCATACCCTGGGGAAAGTCAGCCAATACCAGCTCATTTCAGCAGCACCCGCTCTCCTTTTCCACAGGTTGCACGCGTAACTTGCAGTTTCTGCAAGAAAAAGGGACACGTTTATGAGGAGTGTCTAAAACGCAGAAATACGCCTTTCTGCATGGGTTGTCGGCAATATGGACATGATATTAGGGAATGTCGTGTACCCGCAACCCAACCAACACATAGAAACTATGGGCCTCCAAAAAGCGGTCGGCCACAATCAAATCTAAGAGGACCCCAGGTACAATCACCACAGGTCCCTCAACCATCAACTTCCGCTCAGGCGCGCCCCACGCAAAACTACAAAGTTTACAGCGTAGGACACAGCTGTGAATTCTGTGGCAGACGAGGCCATAAGTGGACAGAATGCCGCCACAAATTAAATTGGGAACAGGCAGGTCATTCGACTTCCGCCTCCAACAATATTCGGGAATCAAATCCGAAAAATAATCAACGTCGGTCAAATCCACAAAAGCGCACAGTCACATTGACTGTTAACGTGGATCCGGACTTGGTGTCGGAAGAAGAACAGGTAAGGCATCAGAATTCTAACCGAGACACTCCAAGGAATCGGTCTCAACGACGATCCGGTCGAACAAATGCAACGGAAAACTCCCACCCACCCGAGCCCAGCAATACGCGCTCAAATACAAACCCGCCCTCCCAAAGCTGGAGAAAGCCCTGTGAATTTTGCAATAGGCGAAATCACACGGTGGCAGAATGCCGACAAAAACAAAGATGGGAGAATAGTTCGGGAAACTCAGTACGGTCGGGTTCAAATACCCCAACCCGACCGAATTAAAATCACATAACACTAACTGTTCTCAGGCGCCACTAACCCGTGTCCCCATAGTCCAACTTCCTTTGGATATAGGGCGACGCAAAGAAATAAAATTAGTAGCAGATACTGGCGCCGAGATCAGTATAATCAAACAGAAAGCACTCCACCCCAATTGCCAAATAGATAGCCAAGACTCATGCACTCTGCAGACGCCCTTTGGTTCAGGGAAAACTAGAGGCAGCTGTTCCTCGAGTTGGCACAGAGCGTGCCATGCTCATTCCAAGTGGTACACTCTCTGCCTGGGCTCAAAGAAGATGGTTTTTTGGGCAACGATTTTCTGTCCAGGAATTGCAAATGGATGGCAGAGCCTCACTGTTGTGTTACCAATAGAAATCCGAGAGGAAGTGATCTGTTTGCCCAAAGAAATGCAATCAGGAATATACCTATCGAATTGCATATTAAACAATGCTTCGAGGCCAAAGATTGCAGCACTCAATATAACAGACACTGCCAAATTAATTCACCGGATAAAAGTAGAGTTACTGCCCACCAGGGAATACTCATTAATTCCCCTGGATATCCGAGATAACGAAAGCCTCCGGATGCGAGTATGTACGTCAGCAGATAAAACCGAGTTAACCCCTTCGGAGGTGGCAACCCTCCAACACATAAAATACTTGTACTCGGAAAATGAATCGTCAGGTGAAACCAGAATTGATACACGGTTGGAGAAACTATATGAGGAACTTAATTTAGGGAAAAATCTAAGTTCTGAGGAGCACCAATCCATTGTGAGTTTATGCCAGGAATAGCACGACATATTTCATCTGAAAGGCGATTACCTGACGTACACCAATGCAATAATGCATGAAATCCCTTTGGTAAAGGACCAAGCACTAATAAACCAAAGGATGTACAGACTACCCGAAAATAAAAAACAGATAATAAACGAGCAAGTGCGGGAAATGCTAGAGAATAATATTATTCAACCTAGCAAAAGTCCATGGAACTCACCACTTCTGGTAGTTCCAAAGAAAGCGGGCCCCGACGGAGAAACCCGATGGAGAGTCGTAGTTGATTTCAGGAAGCTAAATGAAAAAACCATCGGAGACGCATACCCGTTGCCTCGAATAGAGGATATACTTGACCAGCTCGGTCATTCGCGTTATTTCTCTACGCTCGATCTGGCTAGCGGCTACCATCAAGTATTGGTAGACCCCAAGGACCAACAAAAAACAGCTTTCAGCACCAATTATGGACACTATGAGTTTACACGTATGCCGTTCGGATTAAAAGGAGCACCGGCTATGTTCCAAAGACTCATGAACCATGTCCTAACCGGACTGCAAGGTCTCGAATGTTTTGTATACCTAGACGATATTGTCATATATGGCAAAAATTTGGCAAACCATAATGGCAAACTTCAAAAAGTCTTCGACAAACTAAGAGAACATAATCTAAAACTGCAACCGGAGAAATGTAGGTTTCTACAAAAAGATGTGGTTTACCTTGGACATGTCTGTTCGGAAAAAGGAGCGCTGCCAAATCCCGCTACAACTGCCAGCGTAAAGACTTTTCCAACTCCAAGAACAGTTAAAAACGTTCAATCCTTTTTAGGTCTTGCCAACTACTATCGAAAATTCATTCCGGATTTTTCCAAGATAGTACGTCCCATAACTAACCTTTTAAGAAAAGAGGTTAAATTCACATGGTCAGATAAATGCCAGCAAGCATTTGAAAAAATAAAAGAGCTGTTAACTTCACCACCTCTTCTTATCTACCCTGATTTTTCACGGCCTTTTAACCTGACCACGGACGCTAGCAATGAAGCACTAGGAGCAGTGCTCTCACAAGGCGAAGTGGGCAAGGATCAACCTATTGCCTACGCTAGTCGGACCTTAAACAAGGCCGAAAGAAATTACTCCACAATCGAAAAAGAGTTGTTAGCGATCGTTTGGGCTACCAAAAACTTTCGTTGTTACTTGCAAGGACGAACATTTACGGTCTACACAGACCACAGACCTCTTAGAGGAATGTTGAAATTAAAGGATCCCTCATCCCGTCTAACAAAATTTCAACAAAAATTAGCAGAGTTTGACTACCAGATTGAGTACAAACCCGGCAAGTACAACACAAATGCGGACGCCCTTAGCCGCATCCCCCAAAATTCCCTTGATCAACGTATATCAACGGAACAACCTTCAGGCATACACCCAAAGAAAATGCCTATTGGAAAACAACCCCCTCAGCAATGTAATGCTGTAACTCGTGCTCAAACCAAAAAACAGGCAGCGAATACAAATGACAAACCTACCCAAGGACTTCCAGAAGACACTGATCCTCCTGAGAATGCAACGGTGAGTCGCACATATGAGATAGGGGTGATGGAAATTACAAACCCCGAAGAAATCCAAATAATACTCAAAGACTACCATGACCTTCCCATGGGTGGACACCAGGGAGTGGCTAAAACATATAAAAAAATTCGTAGGAACTACTGGTGGAGGAACATGTTGCGTGGCATTAAGCACTACATAAAAGTATGCAAATATGTCAAACCATGAAATCCTCACCAGCCCTGCGTATGCCAATGGTAGTGACTGACATTGCTGAGAGGCCCTTTGATAAAGTCTACTTAGACATCGTGGGTCCTATCGAACAAACTCCTACTGGCAACCAATACATTTTAACTTTTCAGGACAATTTGTCCAGGTATATGGATTGCTATGCTCTACCAAATGTAGAGGCAGAATCGGTGGCGCAAGTCTTTTTCGATCAAATCATTGCTCGGTATGGTGTTCCGAAGTGTCTAGTCACCGATCAGGGATCCAACTTTCTCAGCGGCTTATTTAAAAGCGTGTGTAAGCTGCTCCATATTAAAAAACTACAAACCTCAGCATACCATCCACAATCGAATGGAGCTCTCGAAAGAGCCCATCGACCAATCGTAGAATACCTACGCAGCATTGTGGATGAAAACCCTCAATCTTGGGATCAGTACCTGAGGACGGCGACATTCGTGTACAACAGCAGTGTACACGAAGGTACAAAACTCACGCCTATGGATTGTCTCTATGGTTTCACTCCGGAAGTACCCTCAAACTTAAAACGAGCACCGGAACCAGTGTATAACCACGAGTGTTATCACAAGCTATTAAAATACAAATTACAGAAAATGTATGAAATAGCTAGGCGAAACTTATTGGCTAGCAAACAGCGGTCAAAACAGTACCACGACCGTGTAACACGCCCTTTCACGTTTCACGTGGGCGATAAAGTTTTGGTACGAAACGAAAACAGGAAGGGGAAATTAACACCCATATGGAAAGGCCCTTATGTGGTTACATCAATTACAGGAGCCGTTAATACCACTATCAAGGTAGGCAACAGAAATGTTGTAATACACAACAATCGTCTGAAGCCATTTTATGAATAAACCAAACTACACCTGATGAACGAACTACCAATATTCCCATTCCCTTTCCTTATTCACATACATTATCTATTTGCTTCCCAGGACAAAAACCTTTCTCAGAAAACATAGATGACTCCCTGGCAGAACACAAATGAATTGTATGTGTCGTAAATATTGTAGATAAAATAAGACCTGTAAAGTAAACAAATATGAACAAAATTGAAAGGAGGAAATTCATGACGGCACAAAGAAAATAATGTGCTGCTCAAAACAGAGAATAATTCTATGGTAACGAAGCAATAAAGTATACAAAATATCTTTGCCATCGTTCACCATAAATGAACACTTGTGTAAATACAAGATTCTAAATTGTATACACGCATCCACACAATCAGATCTCGCAGGTCATAAACATTTTCAATGTTTATTATTCTCAAGAAATGTACTGCAAAGCATACCTCATGGGTATCAAAAAGGATCTATTGTGAGTAAACAATGGATGAATGTATATTTCGGTCTACACGACCGAAAGAGAGAAAAAGAGTCTAAGTCAAACCATCGTCCACAACGGACTTCAAATATAAAACCCGTCGCGTTGTATATTTGATATTCAAAAAATAAATTCGAATACCAATCGTTGTCCTGGACGGACTTAAAATATAAAGCCGATCGCGTTTCAAAAGTCGCGGCGAGTAACTCTTTGCGCTTACCGTACGACTTCCTCGAGTGCCTTTCGCGGAAAATATTATATGTAAAAACATCGGGCTCAAAAAAGTGAACAATAATTCGAATCTTTTGGATACGCTTGCTAAATCCAATTCAGTGCCAGTGTTGTGTCCTCGCAGAATCCCAACATAAATTAATAAATGGATTCAATCCCAAAAACTGCATTTGACTGTGTTCGCTGTGAATATAATTCGGTGTACCCAATTTAAAAGGGTTAAGAACAGATTTCTGTAGATCAATAAAGTGTCAGTTAAATTAAGACTAGTTTTCTTTGTTTGACAACGTGTGTTTTTATTCTCTGTGTGTGTGTAAAAGTGCTAAGGGTGTAACAAACTTCTTTAACATCGGGTCCCGATGGTATCCCTGCAATCCTCCTTAAGAAATGCTCATTCATTCTCTCTGCTACCTTTTTCACTGATCTTCAATCTGTCACTCCCCCAAGGCGTATTCTCCCACATTTGGAAAAACCCCTCCATCACCACAAGAAGAGTCCCAAAAACGATGTCACCAACTACCGCCCCATCGCCAAGCTGTCCCACTTACCCAAGATCCTCGAAAGTATTATATGCGAATCTCTTAGTTTTCGTTGCAAATCTTTTATTTCACCAAGGGAAGATGGCATTCTCAATGGCCGATCAACTACAACCAACCTCGTTGAGTTCACTTCCTTTACACTCTCAGCCCTAGATCACGGTAACGAGGTCGACATGGTCTCAACCGCCCTCAGTGAAGCATTGGACAAAATCTCCTACAATCTAATCCTCTTCAAATTATCTGCCCTCGGTTTCGAACCTGGATTGCTGAAATGGATATCTTCCTATTTAAAGGATAGGTTCGGTTCAGCTCCATAATATCCAACCCGTTCCATGCCGCCTCTGGAGTTCCTCAAGGTAGCCACCCGGGTCCTCTACTATTTATACTTCCCACTAATGACATTGATAAGGTCATTATGAATTCTAGCTTGTCCCTATACGCTGATGATATCAAGTTATACAAGATCATCGAGTCACCATTTGATTCTACACTGCTGCAATCAGACCTTGACAGTTTCTCAACTTGGTGTGACAAAAATTGCGTTATACTTGACGTTGCCAAATTCCAATCTATAACCTTTTCTCGGAACCGTGGTCACTCATCCGCACGTCCCTATTCCCTTCATAACCAACCCAAGATGATTGTCCATTCTATTCGAAATCTTGGGATTGTGGGGGTTCTACGAACCGCACAAAGCGCTATAGGTCGAGATAGCGTCGTTCCACCAAAGAATATACTCACCTATAGCCCAACTCCAAATGCCCACAGACATGTGTCCCCGAAGTCCACCCGCTCACGTGACGAAAGGTGACATTCATCCTAGAGTCAACAACCCCACGTATTTACAGATACATGGGCCACAAGTCCCGAACAATTTTCCTACGTCTGCACAAACGGTTGGCACAGCTAAGACAGATACCGACAAACATCACATCCCCGGCGATAAGCGAATTGCAGGAAAACCAATCCGTCGAGAAAACCTTTGTCCCTGCCGCAATGCACTTCGCCCAACAAAGGCCATTGCGGAGCAACAGCAATAAACGAAAATGCTGTTCCCATAGGGCAAAGTAAACAATGATAATTATCATTATCCCACGAACGCCTAAAGTAAACTACACATTCGATTGTTTGCATAAGCAACGCAACAGAAATGTGAAGATTTCTGGTTAACCCACAGACAGCAAACCCCGCATCTGTATGTATGAGCGCGGACTTCCCTGGTAGAGAGATTCTCGATTGAGGTAAAGTCACCACCCAGGGAAAGCGAAAGGAGAGAAATTCACCACCTAGGAGAAAGAAAAACAAGGGTTGAATAGGATCATTCCCAAAGAAAGTAACCACAGTCGAAATCGAGAGTCGAGATAGAGAACCTTACGAAGAGGTCGGTCCGTGCTGCACTACACATTGAATTATCGAACGGTACGAACTCATCCACCAGTGTAGTTTCCTGATTAATCAAATTGGTGCGCGATACAGGTATAGTGGTCAAGAACCGAGAATAGCAGACCCGTATGCTAGTTTGTGTTTGATTGACATTGTAATCATTATTATAAAATCGCCACGGGCGTTCAAGCTATTAAACCCTTAAATTGTACAAACAATAACTCAAAATAAAAAGAAATAAAACCAAAATTAGAACCAAACATTTCGCAGCGTTTTATTTGTGGCTGTTGACGTCCGGCGCCGTGCTTCCTCTGATGAGGGAAGAGCGGGGACCTTTCTTTGATTCCTTTACTTCCTTTTCTCAATTAAAAACTCTAGAACCCAACTTCAATTAGAACTTATAATTCCAAAACTCATTTATTCACTCTATTATATTTTACTATATTGTATTCTATATTTATAATATATATTTAACTTGACTGAACTCAATTTTACTTTTTCTCAAACTTAAACTCAAAGTCAACTAACTGATCTGACTCAACTCTCTTCCTCAACTGATTTTACTATTGAACTTTTTCTCTACTTATAGAACATTGTGTTCTAATTTACTGTAAATTATAACATGAACAAAACAAATATTCTCAAAGTATTTCTTTAGTTTCTGTGACTTTTAAATTGAATAAAATTTGAAGGGAAAATCAAAGTGCTCTGTTTTGAAATAAAAAGGGGCAAGTTATGAAAAGGGGCATGTTATTAAATGTGCTGTAACTGGCAATATTGTGAATGTTTATGAATGGTATGTATTAAGTGAGAATGTAATATATTTTAAGGGAAGTTTTTAAGGATGTGTAAGGAGATTCAGTGTTAAATTTAATAAAGGGTAGTATTCTGGAATACAACATCCCACCCTCCTTCGAGAAAGAAAATTATCCTTGAAGAGAATAATTTTCTAGTAACTATATATTAGATTAAGAAAGACTTGGATTTTCGTTCAATTACATTACAATGGTTTTCAAAATTAATCTTTGTCAAAGGTTACAATAATCAATAAGTTCTTAATACTAGAAAAATAGTCTATTTACATTATATATTAACTAAATTTTTACAATAATCAAAAAGTTCTTAACACTAGAAAAATAGTCAAAATAGTCTGTTTACATTACATATTAACTAACTAAATTTAAATATTTCTCCTTGGAACCTTTTCTTTTCTTATCCAAATATTATTATTACTTATTATATTAATTATATAATATTAATATTATTGTTTCAAAATTCTCATTTCCGCTCGAATATATATATTAATTCCAAACTTCCCATTATATATATTACCTCTAAGATTTTCTTTCTTTCCTTTTCGGTTCGAATATACATTAGTTCCAAAATTTCCAATATATATTACCTCTAAAATTTTCTTTCGTTATTCCCCGTCTTTAACTTTTTTTTTTTCGTTTTCGTCAATTCCTACAATCGTTTGATTAGTTCATATATATTGAATAAAAAAGCAAAGGCCATTTGTTATGTGTTTATCTTTTCCTTAAATTTATGGAAAATTTTCCAAAACCTATTATTATGATGATTGTATAGAAATGCATAATACCAAAAATCTTCTTAAAAACTGATTTTAAATGTCCTAAATGACTGTGTAACTTTTTATTATTTTGTATTTTGTGTTTGAATAAATGTTTATTGTTGTAAAAAAAAATTTGTAATGTACTTATATGGTTTTCCTTTTACGTACCTATTTTAGTTAAATTATTATTTTAATTTTTTATTATTTTGTGTTTGAGTAAGTGTTTGTGTTTGTTTTCGTTGTTTAAAATGTTTATATTGTTCGGCTTAGTGTTGTCATTGTCCATAGCTTTAACCGCTGTCGGAACGTCTACCTTTTCAGTCTTACTCACTGCTGATGGATCGTTTAGTTTCTCAGTCTCATTTACTGATTCGTATAGTTCTTCAGACTTATTAGATGTTAGAACATCTTGGTTCCCAGTCCTATTTGCTGTTTGAACTATTTCTTCAATTATATTTACTGTAGAAACATTCAATCCTTCAGTCTATGCTGCAGAAAAGATTTGTTCATCAGTATTAGCTGCTGAACTGACTTGGGTCTCGATTTTTATTGCAACTTTTGGGTCTTCAGTCTTTAACACTGCTGAATTTTCAGTCTTTGTTGCTGAAGTGTCGGGGTTGTCTATTGGGATAGCCGGAATATTCGGGATTTCTGTTTGTATATTTTCTGCAGGATCCGAATTTTCAGTATTTAATACTGCTGAGTTGTCAGTCTTGGTTGCTGAATTGTCTCCGTTGTCAATAGGGATAGCCGAGATATTAGGGATTTCAGTCTTTAATACTGCTGAAAGTTTCGAATTTTCAGTCTGTGTTGCTGAATTATTTTCCAGAATGGGAGTATGAATCGGAGTCTTTATATTAGGGGCTAGTTTTCTTCGTTTATATGTCTAGGTTTATAGGAGTATGTGGGCTCAGGGTAAATTTGGCTAGGAGCTTCATTAAAATGGCCGGTATCTATTTCCAAAGATCTAATGCTGTAAACAGAAAAATTTGGTCTGGCTTCCATCAATTTTGGGTGGCGTCAGGCCTGGTTTTCCGACTCTTGCACCCAAGAAAAGTGAACATTTTGCTTATCGTTATGTCTAATTGTGGTCCTAGAATTTTCACCAAAACGATTTTCAGAGTTTGTAGGATTGTTTCGGAATGGGTTACGCGTTATTGTACCTTGTTGGTAATTTGTTGAAGCCGATCCATTCCTAGATATCTTGTATCTACACTCATTCTCTGTATGATTATTCCGTCCACAGAAATAGCGTAAAATGTTATATTCTCTCTTTATGGGTTGTCTATTCGGAAAATTGTTGGACTGCATGTTCCGATAACATGTGTCCTGTGTATGCATTGACTTACCACCGGTTTGGCAGACTATTCGATTGAATCTGTCATTATAGTTATATGGCCTGGGAGAGTTGTCCATTCGAGCAGCATGTGATACTACATGTGCAATCGACTGTTTTAAATTATTTCCCACATAAACTTTAGCTAGTATCTTTAGCTATTCGTTCTTTAGTCCATCTTCAAATGTTTGTACGGCCAATTTTATGTTTTCTTCTATTAAGTACTCCCTAACCACGGCGTCTGCTGTTATTTCACACGTGGCAGAGTTTAGAGTCCTTAGAGCATTCGCGACTCTATCGCCGTATTCCCGGACGGTTTCTCTGTAGTGTTGTTTCAGAGAAATCAATTCATTGTGTGCCGTCGACCGAGATTGCTCCTCTTTATATTCCGATTCAAGTTTATCTTTTAAATCCTCCCACTTAGCGATTTTGCTAGACCTAATCAGATCGTAAGCATGACCCTCTAGTCTATTCTTGACTAGCTCCAAAAATGTCTCGTATATATCCGGGTCTGCCTTCTTTATGGATCTAAATAAAACGTCTCCCCCGGAAATAAATTTACCTAAGTCGCAGGGTTTCCCGTCAAAGGTAGGGACGATTCTGAAAACATCAGAAATTCCGACAGACAGAGCCATTTCAGGGGTTTTACTGAGTATCTGTTGATAGTGGATTTGTTCTTCCCCCTCCCTAGCCGCCTGTCTCGTGTAATATGGACTCGTAATAGTGAACATTTAAAATAAAAGGCGAAAATTTGTTATCAATTCTTAAAAATATGGTTATGAAAAAATTGGCCTTTCTTTTTGTTATTCAATATATATATATATATATATATATATATATATATATATATATATATATATATATATATATATATATATATATATATATATATATACGAGGGTTGCCTTTTATATTTCGGGATTAGAGAACAAAAACAAATATTGATCATCGAAAATCACTTTATTGTTTTTCAAAATATTCCCCATGAAGATCTATACACTTTTGCATGCGTTTGAACCAATTGTCGAAGCACTTTTGCCACTCTGATTGAGGTATCTCCAACACATGCATTCTGAATGCAGCAACCGCTTCTTCAGGTGTCGAAAAACGTTGACCTCTCAGTTTGTTTTTTACGTACGGGAATAAAAAGAAGTCATTCGGTGCCGGGTCAGGACTATACGGCGGATGACCCATCATATCGATGTTTTGGGTGCTCAAAAATGCAGTTGTCGCAGCCGATGTGTGACAGCTCGCATTGTCGTGGTGAAGAGTAATCCGTCTTCGGTGGTTGGTTTTCCTGATTTCTTGGAAGACAACTGGCAAACAAATGGTTGTGTACCACTCAGAATTGACTGTTCTGCGTTGTTCTAGTGGTACGGTTGCGACATGTCCAGTTTTTCCGAAAAAACAGGCGACCATTTGCTTGGAAGTGTGTGGGGGTTCTCTACATCACACGGAGAACCAACCCACAACCCTAACCTGCAAACATGCAAAAATCAAATCCGCAATACCATATATTCCCAAATATGCAATAAAATATTTCCCAAACCTCCAAGAGAATATAATTCAACCGAATATATTCCAATCACCACCACATGCATTTTCCCAAAATTGCGTTACTCAATTATCCATATTTCCTCAACGCAACCAAACAACCCACATTTCCCCGAAACTCGTATGTCATAGCAAACGCATATTCAATCCTCAACGGAACATCAGCAAGCATACCCAGCCGCACACATTTCTCCGAAGTCCATATGCCTTAACAAAGCATATACCCAATCCTCAACGGAACACTACCAACCAAATAAACCGCGCACATTTCCCCGAAATTATTTCGGTTAACATTTCTATCTAAACGATATCCCTTGCTTGCACCCAAGCCATTCCAATTTCCTCCGAAAATGCATGCACATACTCGTTCGCGTCGCCAAACCAATTCCCGGTACACCCAACCAACGAAGTCAACCCAGCCTGTACGGCCAGAATTCGTTGGAACTGAATTCCTATGCGAGCATAGCAGCTCGCCCACAATTCCTCGTAATTGGCAGCGAGCCTAACTCTGCTATGACGCACCGCCACGACGCAGTGAATGAATTATTTTCATTCATGAGTCAGTCGACATCTAACCGCCGCCACGTGCGCAGCACCACCTTCCCTCTCCAGTCCGAGTCGCCCAGTTGAAACGCTTAGTCGTGTCGGCCGCTTATATGAGTCGTCCGTTGTGTCAAACGTGAAAGTTGTTAAGAACCATTGTCCGCGCTTCAATACCCCTATTTCTTTCAATACGCATCCGCAACCGGTTTCAAACGCGGTAAACAAACCACGGGCAACGACAAATTACGCCCGGGTGTAATTAGTAGGATCAACTAGTGGGTCAAATGATATGTGAAGAACTAGCCAGCGGAGCCGAATTGCTGTTTGTATGCGTACCCAAATGGCAGAGCCTACATAAACTCGAATATTGTGAACGTGTTGTCTCCAGGGGAAGCATAATTTAAGTGCCTTAAAACGCCTTTATACGTGTGAAACTGAATTTGCAGTCAGTTAAGAGGCAATTAAAAACCTTTCTAAAAAAACACTAAATAATGTCAAATTGTTTTATAATCGTTAATGTGTTATATAAGCCTCATGTGTGAATGGAGAATAAATACGAAGGAGAACATTAATATCAAAACCGGACGGAAGCGTTTCATTTCTCTTCTCTCTCCACCGTCGGCGAACATTCTCAGTGTCACTTACGCAGTGGCGTGTTGGGGGCCTCGTGAAACCGCGTCCGTGCTGGCGCAAACAACCCGTCCCCCACACTGGTGACCCCGTAAAAACGCGCAACCCGCGAACATTAGCGACCGGAGAGCAAACACGCACCATTAAACACCGACTTACCCTTTACCAAACCAAAAAAACTAGAACAGTGACAGTGCTAGCAACCAAGCCCCTCAAAAAAACAATTAACATTCAGTGAAAAATAAAAACAGACCAATTCCAGTGAATCAACAAGCAAAGGAAGAAACAAAAAGTTTGCCATATTTTCTAATAAAATTAAAAAGCCTTCATTTATAGTATTATAGTAAATTATATAGACTATTACAGCAAATTAATAAGTTTACATTTTGTACATGCCGTCTCGGGGAAAATAATTGTGCGTAACCATCAGATCGTTCTATAAACTAACAACCGCAACATCCCGTGAAATCATTCCAACTTCGTCATCTAAACGCCGAACATGTCCCTGTTGACCCTTTAGAAATACAACCATCGAATTCACATGCTTCCATGTCGTACTATACATTCAATTCTATAGTTATACGGGACCTTACCACTCGGATCAATAATATTTCACAAAAAGTTGCAGCCTAATAGTGAAGATTGCCTTATAATAGAAAAGTGTTAGGATTTTATGAACATTTTATATTAATCTCGCAGTGAGTCCATCTCCATGTTTGGGTGAAACTCGAGGCAAAACCTTGGCACAAAGAAAAGTACCTCAACCAAACGAACAACACAATCACCGTTACACCAATTAAAGACGAAGTACCCGAACCCGTAGAATCATCAGGTCCCTCATCCAGCACTGATCGACACCAACTTACTAAAGGAGTGCAGCCTTCACCCAGCAGCTTACCCCCACCTGTAACACCACAGCGAAGCCACAACACCTCATCAAGGGATCTGAAGCTGCAGCACCGGCATCGACACAACAGCCCCGGATAATCAGGTCTGCCTTTCTTTTATTATACCAAGTGTCATTTCTCCTTGCGACGAGCTCCTTCTGAGCCACCAAAAATAATTTTCTAAATAATATTCCAAAATTTAACGAAATTGTGAACTTTAAACTAAAATTTAAAAATAAGTTAAAATTGTCAATAGAAACGCAAACTAAAGTTTTATGCTAAAGACAGCAGTAAGAAACCAAATTATTCCCAGTCCCCTACTTTTTCTGGCACATATTTCTTATATTCCGCCTTTAATTTATAATGACCTCAGTGCCCAAGTAATCACACATCTATTCAAGAACATTGTTACTAATATTTAAAGAAGCATAATTAAATAATTACAAAAGAACACAATTAATTTAAACGACACAGACTCATGACTAAATAATTAAAGCTAAATAATTACAAAATTGATATCTTTCCGTACACACGCACAGTAAAGAGAAACGAGTCGCCAAACACCAATTTTACCAATCATTAAGCCTTACTAAGAATACCTAAAACCTTTTAAACAAAAACAGCAAAATATTAAAACAAACATACAAACATAATTCGTTA
The DNA here is from genome assembly GCA_963931805.1 of Microdon myrmicae. Classification (NCBI taxonomy): domain Eukaryota; kingdom Metazoa; phylum Arthropoda; class Insecta; order Diptera; family Syrphidae; genus Microdon; species Microdon myrmicae. The sequence continues at coordinate 5,734,337 of OZ007503.1, read as the reverse complement.
CAATAGAAAAATAGGATATATATAACCAAACACACTCACTATCGTATCAAACATCCAAAGTACTAATAAAAAGCGTACTACACAACATTAAAGATCAAAAAGAAAAAAGCGAAAGAACAATTAAACATTTTTTTTTCTTTTTCGCAAACATAAAACCGACCAAACAAAACATAAGCATTTCCCTTTTAACAATAAAAATTATAAATTTATCGAGATCAAAAATTAAAATAACAATCGGCAAACCCGAAAATATTAAAACCAAATTAGGCGAAACAATTCCATCAAAATTACAAACTATTGCAAGTCCCCTTCCGGGTCCGAACCAAAAACAAGATCACGATTGAACCATACTTCAAAACCACCGTGTCATAATCATAACAAGCAAAAAAAACCAAAAATATCAAACTAACCTAGGCCCAAGAACCTTATCAAATTATAAACTGTCGTGCACCCCTTCTGGGTACAATCCACGCACACTAAACATAGAAGCAACTAAAGTAAAAACCGCGACAATATCCACGACTCCACTGGACCTTACGCGACTCTCGTTTGACTCCCCTCGACTCACGCGTCCGCTCCACGCCCCTTGGCTTCATCCACCGACACACCCCGTCCCTCCTCAATCCCGGCTACCCTTCCCGACTCCGGCACCACTATGCCCACCACACGAGCCGGTACTACCCAGCAGGAACAACCGCGACCCAACTCCCCCGCGTTTCAGGACGCTTCCGGCGTCGAATTCTCACCCCTTACCCAAAATATAAAGCTCCCCCCGTTCGACGAGGAGGATCCAGAGCTCTGGTTCGCTACAGCCGAACGTTTTTTCCGGTTCGCCAACATCCACGATGAAGAACATCGTGCTATAGAATTGCTGCGGGTGCTGGGTGGGACACAGCGGACGCATATCGCGCACGCAATCAGGTCACCAGGCCCCAACCCATACAGCAACATGCGGGAGACGCTCCTCAACGCCTTGGACCAACCCATCAGCATCAAACAGCAACGACTGGCGAATGAGACCAATTTCTCGGGTATTAGACCATCCCTTTTCCTGACCCATTTACGCTCCATAGCGGGGACCAGGATCTCGGATGACCTAATTAGGCCACATTTTCTGAGGAATCTACCTCAACATGCCCGCTCGGCACTAATGGCCCAACCTAACCAAAGTTTGGGCTATTTATCAAAGGTGGCTGACGCGATCATGGAAACCTTAGACCCACAGTCTGAGCTCCCACCATACCAGGTCGCGGCGGTTAGCCAACACGCCGCACCGCCTACACGGCCCTCTCCTACAGCCCCTTTAGAAGCCCCCAGGACCCCACTCCGCGGAACCCAATTCCCACAGCGGACCCAAGACAGCAAGCCCAACCAGTCTCCCTCAGACAGCTCCCCTGCGCCCGCCACCATATCCGATCTCCACGCGTTGCAGGCCTCACTCCGTCGCGAACTAAACCAAATTCGCGCGAAGATAAGAAGCCCCCACCGAACCGCGCATACCCAACAGACAGATCGACCTCCACCCCCTCACAATACCACACCAGTGGATCAACCCACGAGGGATCAAGGCGCCCATCGATTGTACTCACTGACCGCACGCATCACGTGCAGCTTCTGCCATAAAAAAGGCCACCTGTACGACGAGTGCCTAAAAAGGCGAAACACGCCTTTCTGCCGGGAGTGCTGGCAGTATGGCCACGACATTGTAGAATGTCGTGCACACCATATCCCACTCCCACAGAATAGATCACCGCGCCAGCAGAGGCAGTCCCCGGGGGAAGCACACCCGCGACCACACCAACCCTTTACCTCCCAAAACCCCACTATATCAACCATCCGAGTGACTAGCGGCCCAATCGGATGCGCGGTATGTGGCCATACGGACCACACGTGGGATCAATGCCGAAAAACGGTAAGGAGATCAAAACCTAGGAATTCCCCAGCAACCCCTACCCCAACACCAACCCGCAAGGCCAAGACTCCACGTCGACGCCAACGCCCAGGAAACCGCACTCCCACCAAGAGCGGCAAACAACTCCCCATACCACCGTATGCACGAAGAATGCCAACCCTCAAACCAAACCTTCTCCACCCGGCACACGGCACCCCGTCACTGCGCAGAAGAATAAACTCCGGCCTCCAAGCTCCTCCATCCCACACACGCAATTTCGTCACGGCAAATGTGAGAGAGCTACCAACAGGCCACCACTTACCCAGCCATCATACCTGCTGGTCAACACAGACCACAACAGACCACTGGACCACAACGCAACCCCCTCGCCCCTGCCGGCAACACACGCGGCACCTAAAACCAGGTCCACTCCCAACGACGACCCAATCCCTATCACCGCGCCTTCAGCGACAAACCCAACCCACCAGACCCCTATCTACCTAACATTCCTCCCGCCACACACCAACCTACTCCTTTCGCCCTACCCTTATTTCGTGACTACGTCACTGGGCGGGGAGTACTGTGGGGGTTCTCTACATCACACGGAGAACCAACCCACAACCCTAACCTGCAAACATGCAAAAATCAAATCCGCAATACCATATATTCCCAAATATGCAATAAAATATTTCCCAAACCTCCAAGAGAATATAATTCAACCGAATATATTCCAATCACCACCACATGCATTTTCCCAAAATTGCGTTACTCAATTATCCATATTTCCTCAACGCAACCAAACAACCCACATTTCCCCGAAACTCGTATGTCATAGCAAACGCATATTCAATCCTCAACGGAACATCAGCAAGCATACCCAGCCGCACACATTTCTCCGAAGTCCATATGCCTTAACAAAGCATATACCCAATCCTCAACGGAACACTACCAACCAAATAAACCGCGCACATTTCCCCGAAATTATTTCGGTTAACATTTCTATCTAAACGATATCCCTTGCTTGCACCCAAGCCATTCCAATTTCCTCCGAAAATGCATGCACATACTCGTTCGCGTCGCCAAACCAATTCCCGGTACACCCAACCAACGAAGTCAACCCAGCCTGTACGGCCAGAATTCGTTGGAACTGAATTCCTATGCGAGCATAGCAACTCGCCCACAATTCCTCGTAATTGGCAGCGAGCCTAACTCTGCTATGACGCACCGCCACGACGCAGTGAATGAATTATTTTCATTCATGAGTCAGTCGACATCTAACCGCCGCCACGTGCGCAGCACCACCTTCCCTCTCCAGTCCGAGTCGCCCAGTTGAAACGCTTAGTCGTGTCGGCCGCTTATATGAGTCGTCCGTTGTGTCAAACGTGAAAGTTGTTAAGAACCATTGTCCGCGCTTCAATACCCCTATTTCTTTCAATACGCATCCGCAACCGGTTTCAAACGCGGTAAACAAACCACGGGCAACGACAAATTACGCCCGGGTGTAATTAGTAGGATCAACTAGTGGGTCAAATGATATGTGAAGAACTAGCCAGCGGAGCCGAATTGCTGTTTGTATGCGTACCCAAATGGCAGAGCCTACATAAACTCGAATATTGTGAACGTGTTGTCTCCAGGGGAAGCATAATTTAAGTGCCTTAAAACGCCTTTATACGTGTGAAACTGAATTTGCAGTCAGTTAAGAGGCAATTAAAAACCTTTCTAAAAAAACACTAAATAATGTCAAATTGTTTTATAATCGTTAATGTGTTATATAAGCCTCATGTGTGAATGGAGAATAAATACGAAGGAGAACATTAATATCAAAACCGGACGGAAGCGTTTCATTTCTCTTCTCTCTCCACCGTCGGCGAACATTCTCAGTGTTACTTACGCAGTGGCGTGTTGGGGGCCTCGTGAAACCGCGTCCGTGCTGGCGCAAACAACCCGTCCCCCACAAGTGCTTCGTGCGCGAACAACTTTTGTTGGATTTGGCTCATCTTGAAGCACCCAGACAGTCGACTGCTGTTTACTTTCGGGCTCATACGCGTAAATCCACGATTCATCACCTGTCACGATGTCATAGACGTGTTTCGAAGCACCGCGACCGTATTTTTTGAGCATTCATTTCCACCAATTGACACGAGCCTTTTTTGGGCGATTGACAAATTGTGTGGGATCCAACGCGAACAATTTTTTTTGACAGTCAAATGTTTATGCAATATTGAATGTATGCTGGTCCCACTAACGCCTAAGGTTGTCTCAATCTCACGATAGGTCACATGACGATCTTCCAATATCAGTTCACGCACAGCATCAATGGTTTTCGGAACAACAACTGATTTTGGACGACCTTCACGAAATTCATCTTGGAGTGAACTACGACCACGATTGAATTCACCATACCATCGATAAACACTGGTCCTTGATGAAGCTTCATCGCCAAAAATTGAATTAAGTTCATCCATGCACTGTTGCTGAGTTAATCCATGCCGAAAGTTGTAAAAAATAATCGCACGAAAATGTTGACGATTTAATTCCATTTTTGGGCCGAGATGAATCTTTTAAGTTACTGTAAACAACACAAATAGCGCTCGTATGTAACGTTCTGAGTGCGTATAACCTCAAAAATGTCCAACTTTACGACAGAGCTGTCAATTGCCGGATTGCAACACTAGGGTTGCCAAATCCCGAAACATAAGAGGCAACCCTCGTATATATATATATATCGTCGAACTACTGAAATGAGAATTTTCAAAAAATATAGATAGAAATTTCTATCCAAAAAAATTTTTTTTTTTTTTGAGAAGGAGAAATTCCAATTCGAACATATTTCTAAAAAAAAGTAGAGAGAAAAGTCGCTATTAAAAAATTCTTACTCTACTAAATGTTGGTTGCTGTCATACGTAATGTTGATAGACGTCTTTGTCTTGAGTTTCTTATTGTTGTGTGTTCTTCTTTTTATTATCGCCAGGCAGACTTCAGGTCCTAGAAGTTGAATATCCTGGTCTTTTTTTTCGTGGTTTTATGTTTTTTTTTCGTTGTTTTATGTTCACTTTTTTTCGTTGTTTAATGTAAAAAAAAATTTTTTTCTTGTTTTTTTTTTCTTATTTTGTTTTTATTTGGGATCCTTTGGTTAGATCATCCCACCAGTCTTCGAGGATATCTCCAGTCTTCGATTATCTCGTCTTCATCTCGTCATCATCATTATCTGGGAGTCCTCATCATCGTGATTATCATCATCGGGATCCCGTTACCTGGGAATCCCACCGCTGCCACCAGCGTTGACGTCCGGCGCCGTGCTTCCTCTGATGAGGGAAGAGCGGGGACCTTTCTTTGATTCCTTTACTTCCTTTTCTCAATTAAAAACTCTAGAACCCAACTTCAATTAGAACTTATAATTCCAAAACTCATTTATTCACTCTATTATATTTCACTATATTGTATTCTATAGTTATAATATATATTTAACTTGACTGAACTCAATTTTACTTTTTCTCAAACTTAAACTCAAAGTCAACTAACTGATATGACTCAACTCTCTTCCTCAACTGATTTTACTATTGGATTTTTTCTCTACTTATAGAACATTGTGTTGTAATTTAATGTAAATTATAATATGAACAAAACAAATTTTCTCAAAGTATTTCTTTAGTTTCTGTGACTTTTAAATTGAATAAAATTTGAAGGGAAAATCAAAGTGCTCTGTTTTGAAATAAAAAGGGGCAAGTTATGAAAAGGGGCATGTTATTAAATGTGCTGTAACTGGCAATATTGTGAATGTTTATGAATGGTATGTATTAAGTGAGAATGTAATATATGTTAAGGGAAGTTCTTAAGGATGTGTAAGGAGATTCAGTGTTAAATTTAATAAAGGGTAGTATTCTGGAATACAACATGGCAGTGTCTCCGTGCTCCAGGTTGTTTTTCTCTTTTGTGAACAGTGTCCGGCGGAACACATCAGCCATTCGCGTATTGCCTATAAAATCCGCCAAAGATTCCTTTGTGGCAGGGAGCTTTACTTCCTCTCTCGCATTGTAGAGACGACCCGGAAAGCCACTTCTGCCGGGGATTCGTGAAACGAGGGTCTAGGGATTTCTCCGACCCTTATGTTACTCGATCCCTTTATCTTACCCTCGTCCATCCACTGCTTGAATATGCTAGCCAGGTATGGTCTTCTTATCACAACATCCATATCTGTAGAATCGAAAGTGCTCAATGTCGCTTCCTCCGGTTGGCTTTCCGAGGGCTAAGATGGGCAAATCCCTTAATCCTTCCCCCGTACATTTATCGCCTCAAATTAATCAACCTCAAAACCCCTGAGAAGCGCAGAGTCGTGGCTGACATAATATTCATTTATCGGGTCCTCTCCGGCTCGGCACAAGCCCTCGAAATACGCATGCAGTCCTTGAAAGTTCGATGGTGCGCGACATGTGCCCGCCCGCGGATTGGTTTCCGCTGGAGGAAATAGTTTGGATCCTGGGGCGTCATGATGAGAGGATTGTGATGGATGTTTGGTTTCGTTTGTTACCTCATTTCCGTGTGTTGCGAGAACACATCAACAGAGGAGTAAGCTCAAGCCAAACACCCCCTGATAAAAGACACTCGTTAATATAACGACCAGGGGTAGGCAACAAGTCACTTACAGCACTTTTAAAAACATGCCCCTTTTCATAACAAGCACATTTTTCATTTCAAAACAAAGCCACTTCTATTTTCGTTCAAAGTTTATTCAAAATTATAAACATAGACTTCTGGATTGTTTTGTTCATTTTATACGACACAGTTAGTTGGAACAAAATGTTCTATAAAAACAGGAAAATTTATATAGAAAAAGTAGTTCAGAATAGAGCTCAGCTTGAGACAGCTGAGTTCAATAAAATATGAAAACAAATAAAACCTATAATTAATTTAATAACTAAGAACTATAATTGTTTTAAATAAAAGAAAAGTTATTATAACCCCCACGCTCTTCCCTCGAAAGAGGAAGCACGGCGCTGGAGACGCAACACTGGTGGCAGCGGTGGGATTCGAGCCCACGCAATCCACGAAGACTGGTGGACTCCACAAAGGAAGACTCAATCCCCGAAGAAAGACCGGTCCACGAAGACTGGTGGACCCCCCAAAGGAAGACTTAATCCCCGCAGGAAGACCAATCCCCGAAAGACACCTCAATCCTCGAAGGAAGACCGATCCACGAAGACTGGTGGACTCCCCGAAGGACGACTCAAACCTCGAAGGAAGACCGATCCACGAAGGAGGACTCGATCCCAGAGATTAGTGCGATTAACGACGACGCGGGATAAAACCCTAAAGAGGGAAGGAATGTCCTCATTTTCGACTTGGATGGCGGAACATGCGATGTATTGAGTGTAACTATTGATGAAAGTTCCTTGTACGAAGTCAACGCAACTGCTGAGGAAATACAAATTAACCTCAGAGATTTAAAAAAAAAATAATAAGACATAAAACGACGAAAAAAAGAAAAAAAAAAGAAAAAACCAGGATAACACACAAGTATAGGGCGTGAAGTCTGCCTGGCAGTAATAAGATAAAAAGCGGAAATAATATAAAAAGAAGACAATAACTCAAGAAAAAAAATGTTTTAGAAGAAACTACACTATTGGAATCCAGGAAGTGGTAATCTCGAAAAGAACAAAACATCAATCAACAGTTAGCCCGCATAGATTAGTATTAAGAATCGTTAGTAAAATATCAATTTTTCTCTCTTCATTTTTCCGTAGGAATATTTTCACCTTGGAACTCTCAACTTTTCCTTTTTACAAACATTTTTTTCCGATAGAAATTACTTCGAATATTCTCTTTTCAGTATTTCGACGACATTTCCGATTTTTCTCTTTCGTCGAATTTTCTTTCTCTACAGCTTTGGGATCAAATTAACTTTCATTTCCATATATATTGAATAACTAAAAAAAAGGTCATTTTTATATATCGTATTTTTAAGAAGTGATTTTAACCATACATCGATTTCAAAATTTTCAATATTACGAGTCCTTATTACACGAGGCAGGCGGCTAGGCAGGGGGAAGAACAAATCCACTCTCTCCATTACCCCCCTGAAATGGCTCTTTCTGTCGGAATTTCTGATATTTTCAGAATCGTCCCTACCTTTGACGGGAAACCCTATGACCTAGATAAATTTATTTCCGGGGGAGACGTTTTATTTAGATCTATAAAAAGGGCAGACCCGGAGATATATGAAACATTTTTGGAGCTAGTCAAAAATAGATTAGAGGGTCCTGCCTTTGATCTAATTAGGTATAGCACAATCGCTAAATGGGAGGATTTAAAGGATAAACTTGAATCAGAATATAAAGATGAGCAATCTCGGTCAACGGCACACCATGACTTGATATCCCTGAAACAAAACTTCAGAGAAACCGTTCGGGAATACGAAGTCTCTGTTTATAATTTTGAATAAACTTTGAACGAAAATAAAAGTGGGTATGTTTTGAAATGAAAAATATGCTTGTTATGAAAAGGAGCATGTTTTTAAATGTGCTGTAAGTGACTGGATATAGAATATTGTGTCTGTTTATTTATGAATTGTATTAAATGAGAATGTAAGAGACGTGAGGATGTAGTTTTAAAGGTTGTGTTAGAACGGACATGAGATTAGTGTTAAAGCGAATAAGGGTAGTATTCTGGAATACAACATCATGTTATTTTTTTTGGCCAGACGCTAACAGAATCATGCTGAACGGCCCTCTTCAATCTATAGTATACGGTCGACTCATATAGAGAGGAAACAAGGTAATTCGGAAGGAGACACACAGCCATTCCTTTCGAACGACTGTAATGATCTATATACACTAAAGCTAAGATTCCACGTACCCTTTTGTCCCGAATTAAAAGAACCAGCTATACGTCTTAGAGTTTGTCCCGCAGACAATATGTACACGACTCTTCTAATTGATACCGGTGCCGACCTAAGCCTTTTAAAATCATCGTGCTTAAAGAATCAGAAAAAAGATGACAAGATCCAATATCCACAATATCCGCACTAGCAGGTGATTCTTTGAAAACCCTGGGGACGGTAAGTGGTACCCTAGAAGTAAAAACCAAGGATCATACCATGCTCATGGATCATCCTTTCCACCTACTCACCGAACAAATAAATCTGCCTTATAACGGAATCATAGGAAACGATTTTTTATTTAAATATAGATGTGTAATCGATTTCAAGGAACACATCCTGAAGATTCCAATGTCAAAGGGTAATGAGAGTGAGCATCGAAGAAAGCCATACGGCTCTACAAACGAGGGACCGAGCCTATTCCGTAATAAGCTAGTATGTGAATCACGAGCCTGTTCAGACCTTCAGTTCGACTCAAACGGAAAAAGTAATAACTCTAAACAGAATAGAAAGCGAAAACAGAGAACATTGAGTGACAGAGTTTCAGCAGCAAAGACTGAAGTACAAAATATTCCAGCAGCATATAAGACTGAAAGAGCAACTTTCACTTTAAAACCCAGAAGCCAACAAATTGTAGACTTTCCGTTAAATAGTAAACACCAGGACATATCCGGCGATATAATCAATCAAAAAAAAAACGAATCATGCCAGGAATATACGGATATAACCTGCAAGAACCCAACTCAAAGCTTATACGAATATTTAATTGTTTACGTCAGAATAACCTTAAGCTTCAACCAGATAAATGTACTTTTCTGAGGAAGGAGATAATGTATCTGGGTCATGTAATTTCCGAACACGGTCTTAAACCAGACCCCGAAAAGATTTAAGCTGCTAAAACATATCCCACGCCCAAGAATGTCAAGGGAGTAAAATCATTCCTCGAATTCATAGGATACTACCGGCGATTTATAGACAATTTCTCAACCATAGCACAGTCCCTAACGAAATTACTAAAGAAAACCGAAGCATTTAAATGGGACTCCTTCTGTGATGAAGCCTTCCATACGTTAAAAAATAAACTTATAGAACCTCCCATAAGCTTACCCTGACTTCAATAAAGACTTTATAGTAGCTACGGACGCTAGCGACGTTGGAATAGGCGCGGTCTTGTCGCAGGGAGAAATTGCAAAGCAATCTGTTATGCTAGCCATACCCTTAACGTCGCCGAATCCAGGTACAGCACTACAGAAAAGGAACTACTGGCAATCATCTACGCCGTCAAACAATGTCGCCTCTACATCTACGGACGAAGGTTCACAATATGTACAGACCACAAACCACTACAGTGGCTCATGAATCTGAAGGACCCGACATCAAGATTGGCTCGTTGGAGAATATTGTTAGAAGAATATGAATACCAAATTATTTACAAGGCAGGAAAATACAACTCCAACGCAGATGCACTTAGCCGCCTCTCTATTAACCTCCAAGACAAACAAGAGGTAGGCAAGGTACTAGTTACTACTAGAAGCAAAACGAGAGGTCAAGGCACTGCTGAACCATTAGTAGCCGCAAGTGAGGAAATTACTCTCCGACATACCGACTGTAAGATAATCGAAATTTCTAAACCCATAGAGTATGCCAAAACCCGGTCACCCATTCAGATCTTTATATTACCCAATAAAGAAGGCCAAACTGAAAAGGTACTTAAAACCATCCCTACCTATACACGTCCGAATCCAAACGAAATAAAATTATACCCAAACAGGACCAAATCCCCTTTATATATTGTTACTACGTTGCCGCTAGACATAGGAACCGAACCCAGCTTTAAACAAACACTCAGCAAAATTCATAACTATTGTATAAAAGAAAAGGTAAACCATATCGACATTTCTATACCAAAACAAGAGCCAATAAACCCCCGCCTTAAAAATGCCATCATACAAACATTCGCCCAAACCAAGATCACCGTGTATTTCCTGCACGAATACCGAATTCGATCAGCATAAATCCGCAAACGTCATACAACTATGAGAACTACGCTAACGAACTAAAAGCCCGCCTACAGTACGGTTACAAGATTGCTAAAAACATATTGCAGGACAAAAAGGAAAAATCTAAAGCGTGTTATGACAAAGGAACAAGCCATAAAACACTCGAAGTTGGCGACAAGGTACTCATAAAAAACCATACCACAAAAAAGGACCTCGCTTCCTTATGGGAGGGTCCCTACGAAATACACAACATAGTATCCGATGAAAACTCAGAAATCAAAAAAGGGAATTAATTCAAAGTTTTACACAATAACAATATTAAACTATTTTCGGAATAAATAAATAACCCATACACACAGCATAACCAAATTTTTAACAATTATCTTAAAATTAAACACGGTTAGAAAATTTTCCATAAATTTAAGGAAAAGACAGACACTTAACAAATGGCCTTTGTTTTTATTCAATATATAAAACAATTGTAAGAAATGATGGAAACGAAAGAAAAAAAAAGTTAAAAAAGGGGAAGAGAGAAAGAAAATTTTAGAAAAAAAAAAAACTATATATTGGAACATAATACATTTTAAAATATATATTGGGATATGATATATTGGAAATTCTAACAAAAAGAGAATTTTGAGTATTAATATTAATCAAATATATAGAAAAAAAATATTTTGGATAATAAAAGAAAAGGTTCCAAGTGGAAATATTAAGTTAGTTGGAAATATTTAAAGTTAGGTAAAATATAATGTAAGTAGACTATAAGTAAACGTTTGGATTATTGTAACCTATTTTTCTAGTATTAAGAACTTTTAGATTTTTGTAACTTTTGATATAAGATTAACTTTGAACGCCATTGTAATTGAACGAAAAACCAAGTCTGTAATTAATCCTAATCTAAGCAATAGTTAACAGAAAATTATACTCTTCAAGGATAATTTTCTTTCTCGAAGAAGGGTGGGATGTTGTATTCCAGAATACTACCCTTATTCGCTTTAACACGTATCTCATGTCCTTTCTAACACAACCTTTAAAACTACATCCGCACATATCTTACATTCTCATTTAATACAATTCATAAATAAACAGACACAATATTCTATATCCAGTCACTTACAGCACATTTAAAAACATGCCCACTTTGATTTTCGTTCAAAGTTTATTCAAAATTATAAACATAGACTTCTGGATTGTTTTGTTCATTTTATACGACACAGTTAGTTGGAACAAAATGTTCTATAAAAACAGGGAAATTTATATTGAAAAAGTAGTTTAGAATAGAGCTCAACTTGAGACAGCTGAGTTCAATAAAATATAAAAATAAATAAAACCTATAATTAATTTAATAACTAAGAACTATAATTGTTTTAAATAAAAGAAAAGTTATTACAACCCCCACGCTCTTCCCTCGAAAGAGGAAGCACGGCGCTGGAGACGTAACACCAGGAAATTTCTGCCACTGGTCGCAATTTGGAATTTACTACCACTGAAGTTCTGCCGCTGGTCGCAATTTAGAATTTGCTGCCATTGAAGTTCTACCGCTGGTTGCTATATTTGGAGTTTCTGCCACTGAAGTTCTGCCGTTGGTCGCAATTTGGAAGTTTTTACTACTGAAGTTCTGCCGCTGATTAATGGAGTTTGAATTTATGTCGCTCGATGATACATTTTGAAGTCCTGGGATTAACGAGTTCTGCTGGCAAACAACGCTCTAAAACAGGGTAGGTGGCATTTTCCCTAATCTCTTTTAATAATGAATATTGATCCGAAATGGATTGTAAATAAAAAGTGTTGTGTGGTGTGTGTTACGGAAGTAAGAAGGGAACGACCGCGGCGATTTGTAATCTAAGAGCTTTATCTCGTAAATTAGAAATTTCAATATTAAACTTAAGCGGATGCTATAGTAATTTACAAATTAAACACAACCGATTAGGACATTGCTTTTACGTGCCACCTGGCTATCACATTTAGACTGGCCAGTAGAGTATCCTACTTCGAGTTGTGTCATGAGGTTGCAGAGCTAGGATTTTGATTGATGATTTTATACAACGAAACAGTGGTTGCAGATAAACGATAAATTAAAACTTAAATTAACAAATTTTTAAATTGAGAAAAAAATTATACTGAGTACTGAGCGTGGAACTGATAAGTATTGAGCGAAGAATCAAATAAAATACACTGGTTATATCCATCGTCGTTGATTTGGCTTCAATCTACAAGGTTCAGCGCAGGTAGATCTTTAGGACTCTTCATTTTCCACCAGGTTCATTTGAGAGGTTCACATCGTCAGTCGGCCTCAAATCAGCATTTAGCTAACTGAACCTGGAACTTATCATTATTTTCAAGAAATCAAATTACAGTCCACTTTTCCAAGGCCGAGGTTGTTCGTTTGTCTACAGTTTACAGAATTTAGTGCAGGTAACCCACCAGGGTCAATAGATGTTGCAACCGTCTCGAGGAAATTTACGATAACATTCCGCGCGTTTTACCACTGTATCTCCGCACACGTACAAGCAGCTGCGTGGATATTCTCTGTGTGGGTTTTGATCTCCACTGGACAAATTAACAGCAATTTCGATAGGGACCAGAACAACGGACGGAACTGATACGGGCCACAATAGCTGTTGTTCCGGAGCAGCGACAACACGCCGAAGAACAACTACAACAGATTCACAACATTATAGGATGTGTTCTAACTATTTTACAATTCGTCATGAAGAACAATGTTAAACTACCGGTTAGACACGTGGAATTTATCTACATCAAGACTTTCATTTCTTCCCACTGGTCCGACAAGAAGACAAAACCTAAGGAAACGAGTATTTTCTCAGTTCATGACCAGGACTGTGCAGTGATTCGGGGCAATATTGTGGAGGTAATTGTGCATGCTCCCGACATAATCGTCCGTGTGTTTGGAAGATATAGAAGTCCAGAAACCGTTAATGAGGAATACCTGAACTTTACGGAATGGTACTTTTTGACGTTCACGTCAAGTGTTCTGGATGTATCACTTAGGATTTCGTTCAATATCGTAACTGCGTTTATGTGTCACCGCGAGTCGTAACACATATGCTAATGTACCTAAAAATGCTGATTCATGTGTATTCCTGGATGGAGTTAATTAAACTTCACATGGGTGCAACTATTCAAGATGCTATATTTTCAGTAATGCTCTTCACGGATTCTGACACAGTCCTCTGGGAAAATGACCCACATCAATTTATTCGAGTGAATTTCAACATTCAACATTTGTTGGGAGTTTGTTTGTCTGGTTCCCGAAGAACAAATGTTTCAATATTCAACAGAGCGGACTGACTCAACAGCTCGATCTAATGCACCTAGATTTCAACCACTTCTAAATGGCCACATTTCCAATCAAGGACAAACACAAACAATTGTACATATTGACGACCACATCGCTCAATTACCATTCATGGATCCACGAGCCAACATAGGACTACGTCCAAAATATTCATACGATACTTACGGATTCACGATCCAACATTAGACAACGTCAAAAATATTCTTACTCTATTTAAGGATTTACGATCCAACCAACATTCAACATTAAACAGACACATACCTGCACACCCACACACACACTGATAACTATTAGATCACTGCTAATAACTAATTATTTTCCATAACTGAACTCCAATTAATCGAATCAAGATTTAACCACAATATAACAAATTCTTGCCACCTAACCTTTTATACAGTGTGCCGGCAATGGGCGACACAATCATTGAGCTTTAGCCATTACTATCCTTTTCCAATTAAAGCAAAGATAACTAGGGCACAAATTAACAGCTGGTCCAACACAACACCACTGCCACGGATATGCCTCACGTTGACAACAGGACAGTGGTGGCGCCTATTGGTGCAGCGTCGCTGGCCCCGGAAGATGATGCGAGAACCCACCAACAGAGGAAAAGCTCAAGCCAAACACCCCCTGATAAAAGACACTGGTTAATATAACGACCAGGGGTAGGCAACAGAAAGCTGACTCTTGCAAAACATGCAGCCGGAATCGGGTTTCATGAAAATTGTATAAATATGAAGTGTGCTGTTAGGAGGCTGAAGAGCAATAAAAGCCAATTTTCAGCTACAAGCATTGCCAGCTGACGAACCGTTTTGTGAATAACAAATACCGGTCACGGACGATGACCTACTTCGGCAATCAAGAAAACGTAGCTATCAAAGGAGGATAGCTGTTGCTGGTTTGCGGGGTTTTGCAGTTTTTAGTTGGTGTTTAAGAAGATATGCGAGTAAGACAACGGGCGAGTGCTGTTACCAGCAGTGTTATATTTTTTGGAGAAAATATAAAAGAAATTAATGTGTTTATTTTATGTTTGACTTCTACAAGGGCAATCGACTGAAATAAACAAAGTTTTGTATCATTCATAGAAATTAACCATTTTGCCTTTTCTTTCAAATTAAATGAAACGAACACCGTGAGTTGTGTGTTTTTCTGGCCCTGTCTTTTGATATCTCTTTGTCAAATATTAACATTCCATGCAAATAATGCTATATAGATATTATAGTCTACAAACATTTATTGTTAAATACATTTATAACACTATTCCTCTTTAGGTTATTATTATTATTATTCTTATTTACTGGCCTGTAGGAACCCGGAAGTTCATGACCTCACCGACTCGGCTCCGCCACTGTTCGATCATCCGATCCGATCTCCTCGAGGTCCAATCTAACATTGTCCTCCCATCTCTGTCGCGGCCGACCTGTCGGTCTCTTCCCCGTTAGTTTACCGTCAAGGATTCTATGCACGGTCCTATCATCGCCCATTCGCGCTACGTATCCGGCCCATCTTAATCTTCGCGACTTGATTACTCTCACTATTGTAGGTTTGCGGTATAGCTCTTCCAATTCGTGGTTGTGGAGTTTCCTCCATTGTCCTGACTTCTCGTCATATTTACCGCCAAATATACCCCTTAAAACTTTGTTCTCGAATACGCGGAATTTGTTCTCTTCCCGTTTTGTGAGACCCCATGTTTCGCATCCGTATAGAGCAATCGGCATGATTATTGTTCTATAGACACGGAGCTTTATATCAGGTGATAGCAGTTTGGATTTCATCAGTTTACTGGCTGCATGCCAACTAGCGATGCCGGAGTGTAGTCTTTTGTTAATTTCCTTCGACGTTTCGTTTCTGGTCGTCAGTATCGTTCCCATGTATTTAAATTCTTTGACATTTTCAAATATCTTCCCCCTGGCGTTTATATGTGTTCTCGGAGGTCCACCTGCTCTCGTCGTAATCATGTATTTCGTTTTGTCTTCGTTTATTTCTAGGCCCACCTCTTCTGCTGCTTGCATGATGATTTCACAGTTTTTACTTATAGTTTCGAGATTATCGCCCAGTACGGCGATGTCATCCGCATACGCGAGCACTTGTGTGATCCCGTTCAGGGATAATCCAGTCGTGTTGTCGTCTTGTACCTTTCTGATAACATACTCGAGGACAAGGTTAAAAAGGCATGGTGAGAGGCCATCCCCTTGTTTTAGTCCGTCCCGGATTTCGAATGGTTCTGAGAGGTGATTTTCTATTCTAAGGCGCCCTTTGTTTTCGTTCATGCAGATTTGAATGAGGGCGGCATATTTTTTCGGGATCCCCAGCTCAACCACAATATGGTAGAGTCTTTGCCTTGCGACTGAGTCGAAGGCTTTTTTGAAGTCCACGAACAGTTGGCGAACCGTCTCTCCATACTCCCACTTCTTTTCCAACAGTTGCCTCATTGTGAACGCATTCGATTCCGGGGCCTTGTTGTTTTTCAGTCGATTTATCGCGTCTACAACTTCGTCGAAAGAGGGCTCTGGGATCTGAAGCTCGGCTGTATGTACGTCTGGTGCGTTTATTTGTGGTTGATGGGTGCGCACATTGAGCAGGTGTTCAAAGTGCTGCTACCATCTTGTCACGATATTTTTTGTTTCTGTCACCATACAGCCGTTTGTGTCTCCGATTATTTTGGCTCTCCCTCGGTAGCCATTTCTAATTGAGTTTATGCCGGGATACATACCTCTGATATTCCTTGCTCTGGCATTTTCTATGATTTTTTCGATCCGAGTCTTTTCCGATTCGAGTTGTTTGCGTTTGAAAAGTCTAGTTGTTTCTTTCCGAATTGTCGCGTATCTTACTGCGTTGACTTCATCATATGCTTCTAAGTGGATCGTTCCGAGGCGTTTACGTTCTTCAATCTTTGCCCTGCACTCATCGTCAAACCAAGGTTTGGACTCAGTTGTTTTCTTAAATCTTAATACCTGTTTGTTTGATTGTGTCGATGCCCATTTAATGTCCACACTATTGGCTTCCTCTTCCTCACTACTGTCATTCTCTAGGATGCTATATCTATTCGTTAGTTCGTCTTGATATGCCGCCCTTTTACGTAGGTCTTTTAGTTTATCAATCTCGAACTATTTGCTCGTCTCCCGTGACTGTCCATGTGGGTTTGCTGCAAGCCGACTTCTAATTTTGCCCATCACTAGAATGTGATCGGAGTCGCAATCTGCTCCTCTATATGATCTTACGTCAAGGATGTTCGAGTGGTGTCTTTTGTCTATGAGGAAGTGGTCTATTTGGTTACGCGTTACGCCGTCGGGTGATATCCGTGCGGCTTTGTGGATTTGCTTGTGCTTGAACATCGTGCTTTTCACTACCAGATCTTTTGACGCTGCGAACGTGATAATCCGAATACCATTATCATTTGAAACGTCATGTAGGCTTTCTTTACCTATTGTTGGTTGGAAAATATCTTCCTTTCCAATTTACATAAGTATCTTCCCCATCGCCTTTAATTTAACCAGAATATGTAAAATAAATAGTGGCGGTGTATAAACCCAGTTTCTTTTCCGCGGTGATGACTTTGGCTAGTTTCGAAGCCGACCGTCCTCGAAGATAAATGTTGATCAGGGCAGAGATGCTGAATGGAGATAGAGGAAAGAGAGGGAGAGAACGGTGAATTCCAGAGGACCGTGTTGACAGTTGTGCATGATGGAAGCAGTGGGTGTGCAGTAAAAGGGTTAAGAAAAGAAGTATTTCGCGTCGACTGTTGATTTAATTGATTGTATGATCTTTTTTCGTTTTTGTTCGACTTAAAGAGTAACTTATTTTGTAGCGTCATAAATAAGTGGCATTTCTTTCTCTTATATTATAAATATGGCGTTTTCTTGTTAAGAAAGTAAAACGTTAGATTTATTCGTTTGGTACGGTGAAGTACGTTCCGTTTTGCCTTTGTTTAATAAAACCGCTTGGTGCGAGGAATGCGAGTGGAAGAGAAGAAAGGGAGAACCAACGTTCCGATTGTTAATTGCTTTGTGGATTTGCTTGTGCTTGAACATCGTGCTTTTCACTACCAGATCTTTTGACGCTGCGAACGTGATAATCCGAATACCATTATCATTTGAAACGTCATGTAGGCTTTCTTTACCTATTGTTGGTTGGAAAATATCTTCCTTTCCAATTTACATAAGTATCTTCCCCATCGCCTTTAATTTAACCAGAATATGTAAAATAAATAGTGGCGGTGTATAAACCCTGTTTCTTTTCCGCGGTGATGACTTTGGCTAGTTTCGAAGCCGACCGTCGTCGAAGATAAATGTTGATCAGGGCAGAGATGCTGAATGGAGATAGAGGAAAGAGAGGGAGAGAACGGTGAATTCCAGAGGACCGTGTTGACAGTTGTGCATGATGGAAGTAGTGGCTGTGCAGTAAAAGGGTTAAGAAAAGAAGTATTTCGCGTCGACTGGTGATTTAATTGATTGTATGATCTTTTTTCGTTTTTGTTCGACTTAAAGAGTAACTTATTTTGTAGCGTCATAAATAAGTGGCATTTCTTTCTCTTATATTATAAATATGGCGTTTTCTTGTTAAGAAAGTAAAACGTTAGATTTATTCGTTTGGTACGGTGAAGTACGTTCCGTTTTGCCTTTGTTTAATAAACCGCTGGGTGCGAGGAATGCGAGTGGAAGAGAAGAAAGGGAGAACCAACGTTCCGATTGTTAATTATACGTTCATATATGGATTCAGCATTGTAACCCGAGCATTGAAATTATAACTAAGAGAACAATAAACATTATAACGATTAGAAGGAGGTATTGTTTGTGTCCTGGGACATTGATAGGGCCGTGCAGGAGCTGGAGAAGCGGTTGGTAGCGTCAGCAACGTGAGTACATAGGGTACTACCCAGGTACGTCTAAATGCATTTTTTGTTCCGTAAGTTTAAACACATTTTTGCAAGAAATAAATTATGCGACCTAGCCTACAAGCCTACCTTCATCCGGTAATCGGTTTTGCAGCTAGCGACTATTAGTCCTCCCGAGAGTATATACTGCTACAAGTGGCAGCAAAGTCAATAACTGGTCCCCGCGCTTTCCGTCTACAAGAAAAAAACATAGGCTGCACACCTCTTCAACTCTATAAAGCATTCACTGCACACCTTTTCAACTCTACTTATTCTTGTTGGCAACATAGACTGCACACCTTTTCAACTTTATCTGTTCTTCCGTAATCGAAGAGTACCAATTGAAAAAAAAAAAAAAAAAAAATATATATATATATATATATATATATATATATATATATATATGTATTTTTTTTTTGTTTTTTTTTTGTAACTCCCAACATACGTTAAAATACGTTGCAGTGGCGCAGGTAAATTATAGTAACTCCTACATGAGCCCCTTTTACATTACAGTGAGGCCGACACTCCTGTCTTTGGGTGAGACCCTTTATGTTACAATATTTAAAATCGTCGCTTGCAACATTAAAACATATTTGCGCATCAGAAAAACTAAAAATTGTTCAATTTTATATTTCCAGTGAGTTTAACTTTATATCATCCTCGGCACTACAACCCGGAGCTGCTCTTGGCCTTATTTAGCAAGTCCCGAGGCTTGTTAAATTTTCCATAATAATTTGTTATTCCGGGCAAGGTTATTAGTGTTGCGCCACGTAACTTAATATTGCCGTTAAAAAAAATACCACTAGCGTTGATTGAATTTTACCGTCCGTACCACGTCAAAAATAAATGTTCAGTTCAATCATATAAAATGTTGTACTATAAATTTGAATGAATATACCGCACTTGTCTGCCATTCGATTCGCAGGTTGTACCTGTTCAATTCCCATCCACCTGGCAACACTAAGTTGTGTGGAGCTTGCTACAATCCACTCGATATCATCTGTTTATTTCATTTCAGCATCATATGAGATTAGGCAAACACAAACCACCTCACAACAACAAAATATGAAGGATGAAATAGTACGGCATGGTAGAGCCAATACATCACCCATCGCATTCAGTGCAATACAATCCGGAAGCAAGTCGCCAGCCACGAAATTGACGTTTGTATCGAGAAGTATTGGAAAGTGAACGGTGGTGTCGACGAGTGTCGATTCACAACGTAGACGTGAGACGACGAAGGCGATAACGGCCGTGTTCGGCGAGGAAATCTCAAGTTCGGTTGTTGATGCGTCGCTAAAAACCGGAATCATTGTCGTATATTGAAAATATTTGTCGGAAAGGATCTTCCTATCCCAATCCGATAATAAATGCGCTCACATCGACTCCGTCAGATAATCGAACTCCCTACCCGAACTGTCTCCACACCAGAACCCTCTTCACCTCTGGCAGGTTGGTCAAGGACTCCAATGAGATTGTATACCACAATACTGAACTCTCACCTCACCAGTTTAAATATTGTAATATACAACCCTTCTCTAATATCTTGCGTTTCAACGACCGATCGGAAAGTGTTCTCCCAACCCATATCCCCGACTGATAGTACCCACCCTAACCCAAATCCTACCCATCGACCACTATACCTC
Source organism: Microdon myrmicae (assembly GCA_963931805.1). Classification (NCBI taxonomy): domain Eukaryota; kingdom Metazoa; phylum Arthropoda; class Insecta; order Diptera; family Syrphidae; genus Microdon; species Microdon myrmicae. The sequence goes on along the minus strand of OZ007503.1, from coordinate 5,713,731 downwards.
CCGCCCCACCCTACTCTAACTTATTGTAATAATAATAGATTTAATAATTAGATAAGCTAGGCTAAGCTAAGTTAAGTTAAGTTAAGCAAATTAGTTATAGGTTAAGTAAATAATTATATCCTGGTTTTCTGACCTTTTCCAGGAAGCCCCACCTACTCCTATCTTGTCCACCCATGAAATATGTAACTTTATAATAATGTTTGAAAAATGTACTGGCAAGTGTGATTAACGATTAAAGCTAAGCTAATTATAAGTTATCTGTATTACTTATTGTAACAAATCATTTATGGTCAATAAATAGAGAAATGTAAAAAAAAAGTCGGAAAGGATACTTTAAGCGACAAGGAAAAAAGGAAGAAAAATCAATCAGGAAGTGATTTCACGTCTATTTCCAACCGTTTTGTCCCGATCTCTCTGGAAAGTGTGTGGTTTGGAAATCGTTCTCCTCTCAAACGAACATAAGGCAAACCAACAAACAAATAAGAAACAACCTGCTCCAGCGAGAATTCTTGTCCCGGAGTGGGACAACGGTTTAAAAGTCGACTCCTCAACATTGCTGCGAAATAAAGTAAAAGGACTCAAGGAGAAAAGCGACAAATACACCGTATCCTTCGTGACGTGATTAGCAGTTTTACTTCCTTTGATTACCTCTCGTATATATTTTTCTTTTATCCTTCATACGTCCGTGTGGCCTTTTTAATTCGCTTTTTGTTTTGGCCTGAGAGTGTGCGTGCGTGAACACAAAACCCCTTCTGCATTACACCCACCGTATCTTTGTGTTGTGTACGTCCCGTGTTTTTATGATTTTCACGAAAAAATCAATGAAGAGCCGCCGTAAGGTGTAACATTACCGTTATATTGTGGTTTAATTTACAGTTACAGTGCTGAAGCCAACACCACTGTGTTGGACATCAAGAGAAACAAGTGAAAATAGAAAAGTATGAAGACGTGCAGCGGAATTAGCTGAATTACCTCTGCCCCATTTTTAATTATTATTTATTTATTATTTGTTTGTTTGTTTTCGTGGCTGCTTTGTTTTTGTGCGTTCTCTCCATTGAAAATGGTTGTGTTGTGAAATAAATAAATAAATAAATAAGGAGAAGAATAGGTAGAGAAGGTAAAAAAAAGAAAAAAGAAAGAAAAGAAATCAATAGTGGAGAAGTGAGACGCTATAGGTTATATCACTGCGGTGTAGGGAGGCACAAAGGCGCACTTGTGATCTCTAGTGTTCTTCGTCGAAAGCAACGAAGCCGAAGGGGATGTCTTCGACGTCAGTTGAAACACCCTCGCCGACGACCCCACCGTCGCCACTGCCAACAACGACTGTCGTGGCGGCAACATCAATCACCGCGGCTGGGGGTTGCGGAAGTGTGACAACGACTACAACAGCCAGCAACACGTCTAGCTCGACCAACAGCGATAAAAAGCACATCGGGACTCAGAAGCTGTCTCGGACAATTCCAGCTGATAAGGTGAGTCTATGTTATGCCCGACATTATTCTTTCTTCTCTGATAGCCACTGTCGCACCTGTTCTTCCCTTAGCCTCGTTCATAAAACCTCTCAGACTGTTGTCATTATTGCTCTTGTCGAGGTGCTACGACAAATAGTCAACTTGACCTGCATTTATTGTCGGTTGTACGTTGCATTCCTTGGCATCGAGATTATATTTAAAGACCTAACCCAAGCAGTGTTACGAGGTGAAGCAGAATATTTTGAGAACGTTGTTTGGCAAGCAGCCCAATAGCGTCAAACCTGCGAGCGGTGATGCATTTGCCCATAAAAATTCGAGGTTCCTCCCCACGAGGAGAAGTTCACATCATTATGAGATCAGTCTGCAGTCTGCATGTTTCATACTTAGACACCGGGGGTAATGGTCACACCATTGCAAATTGAAAATCCTATTTGGTGATAACTTAGCGGGTGCCAAATACTTTGTTTATGTTAATCTAGTGATACAGACAGGGGTTTTGGGAGGTGACAACATTGTTGCCATTTTCGAAACGCGTGTTATTTGGATGCAGCTGCTCCAAACTCCCCTAAGAGACATTTTCAAGGAAGCACTTAAAGTGATTTTATGGACATAAAGTACGATTTAATTTAATTGACTACTGTCAATTACTTTTGACTACTATTTATTGGCCTGTAGGAACCCGTAACTTTGTCGACTCGACTCCGCCATTGTTCTCTGTCCAACAACTATAGATAAAGAAAGCCTACACGACGTTTCAAATGATATTTGAATTCGAATTATCACGTTCGGAGCGTCAAAAGATCTGTTAGTAAAAAGCACGATGTTCAAGCACAAGCAAATTCATAAAGCCACGTGGATATCACCCGACGGCGTAGCGCGTAACCAAATAGAGAACTTTCTTACAGGCAAAAGAGACCACTCGAATATCCTTGACGGAAGATCACAAAGAGAAGCAGATTGAGACTCCGATAATATTCTAGTGATAGGCAAAGTTAGGAGTCGACTTGCAGCAAACCCACATGGGCAGTCACGGGAGACGAGCAAAAAATAAAAGTATAACTATTCCTATTTATTGGCCTGTAGGGACCGAAAGTTCATGACCTCACCGACTCAACTCTGCCATTGTTCCCTGTCCCGTGCGCTGTTCTTCCACGTTCGACTATCCGACCCGATCTCCTCAAGGTCAAACCTAACATTGTCCTCCCATCTCCGTTGCGACCGTCCTACCGGTCGCTTTCCCGTTGGTCTACCGTTAAGAATTCTACGCACGGTCCTATCGTTGCCCGTTCGCGCCACATGTCCGGCCCCTCTTTTTCTTCGCGACCTGATTACTCTTACTCCAATCCGTTGTTGTAGAGTTTCCTCCATTGTCTGCCTCCTCGTCATATTTACCTCCAAAGATACCCATCAAAACTTTATTCTTGAATACGTGGAATTTATTTTCTTCCCGTTTTGTGAGAGCCCATGTTTCGCACCCATATAGAGCAATTGGCATGATTATGATTTTATAAACACGGAGATTTATGTTACGTGATAGGAGTTCGGATTTCAGCAGCTTACTGACTGTGTGCCAACCAGCATTGCTGGACTGTAGTCTTTTATTTATTTCCTTCGGCATTTCGTTACTGGCCCGCAGTATCGTTCCCAGATATTTAAATTTTTTATAAAATAATCATCGGCACTACAACCGGGATCCGGTCTTGGCCTCATTTAGCAAGTCTCTCCACAGGTATCCGGTACATATCCGAAACTTGTTAAATTCTCCATAATGATTTGTTTTGCCGGGCAAGGTTATTAGCCTTGTGCCAATTTCAATTCTTTAACTTTTTCAAATATCTTGCTCCTGACGTTTATATGTGTCCCCTGAGGTCCACCTGGTCTCGCCGTAACCATGTATTTTGTTTTGTCTTCATTTATTTCTAGGCCTACCTCTTTTGCCGCTTGCGTGGTGATTGCATGCCCAAAACGGCGATGTCATCCGAATGTGCGAGCACTTGTGTGACCCCGTTCAAGGATGATCCGGCCATGTTGTCGTCTTGTACCTTTCTGATGACATACTCGAGCACAAGGTTAAAATGACATGGTGAGAGGCCATGTGGTAGTCTCCCAATATTTCTTCTGCGTACGGTGTGATTCCTGCCAGTACGACATTTGTTAATATTTTGTATGTGGTTGAGAGCAATGATATTCCTCTGTAATTTTTGCAGTCAGATCTGTCGCCTTTTTTGAAAATGGGGACTATTATTGAGGTTTTCCATTCTTCCGGAATGACTTCCTTATCCCACATTGTTTTAATCAGTTGGTGGATCTTTCGAGCGGTTGCCTCTCCTCTATTCTTCATAAGCTCAGCCAGTATACAGTCGAGTCCGGGGGCCTTGTTATTTTTCATTCGATTTATTGCGTCTACAACTTCATTGAAAGAGCGTTCTGGGATCTGAGGCTAGGCTGTATGTATGTCTGGTGCGGTATTTGTGGTTGATGAGTGCGCACCTTGAGCAGATTTTCAAAGTGCTGCTTCCATCTTGTCACGATATTTTTTGTTTCTGTCACCAGACAACCGTTTGCGCCTCGAATTATTTTGGCTATCTCTCGGTAGCCATTTCTTATTTAATTTATGCCAACATACATATCTCTGATATTCTTTGCTCTGACATTTTCCAGGATTTTTTCGATTCGAGTCTTCACCCATTCGTGTTTTTTGTGTTTGAAAAGTTTCATAGTCTCTTTCCGAATTGTCGCGTATCTTTCTGCGTTGACTTCATCATATCTTTCTAAGTAGATCACTCTGATGCGTTTACGTTGTTCGATCTTCGCCCTGCACTCACCGTCAAACCAAGGTTTGGACTTAATTGTTATCTTAAATCCTAATACATTTTGAGCTGTTTGTTTGATTGTGTCTCTGATCCATGCCCATTTCATCATCATCATCATCATCGGCACTACAACCGGCATCCGGTCTTGGCCTTATTTAACAAATCTCTCCACTAATCCCGATTTCGAACCGATGTCATCCAGTCCGGCACTCCCAGGCTCTGGGCGTCCCGGTCTACGCCATACCTCCATCGCAGACGAGGTCTGCCGCGCTGTCACCTTCCATACATCCTGCCACAAAGGACTTTCCGAACAGGGTCCTCGTCGCTCATTCGAGCTAGGTGTCCCCCCCAGCGGAGTCTACCGAGCTTGATTTTTCTTACAACATTAGCTTCAGGGTGGATTGCGTACAACTCATGGTTGTAGCGTCTCCGGAATCGTCCTCCCCCACATACGAGGCCAACAATTCTCCTTAAGACCTTCCTCTCGAACGCGGCCACGAGCTCGGAGTGCCTTTTATTAAGCACCCAGGTCTCGGATCCACACATGAGTACTGTTAAGACCATGGTCTTGTACAGTAGTATCTTGGATTTTCTGGATAAATTTCGGGATTTCAAAAGCCTTGATAGACCATAGTAGTGTTTGTTGGATTTGATCAGCCGTTCGCGTATTTCTTCTTCCATATTGTTATCGGCTGATACTATTGACCCAAGGTAGTTAAAGTATTGCACTACTTCAAATTCGTGCTCCAGTACCCAGATAGTTTGACCAACGTTAGGTCTTCTCTTCGCAGAAGCTGCCACCACGTACTCAGTTTTTCCCTCATTAATGTGTAGTCTCAGTTTTTGTGCCGCCTGCTCGACCCGGGGGAAGGATTCCTGTAAAGCCGATTCGGTTCTACCGATGATGTTGATGTAATCTGCGTAGGTAAGAATCTGGCTAGACTCGGTGATAATAGTCCCTCTAGTTGTGACGCCAGAGTCACGGATTGCTTCCTCCAATGCCAGGTTAAAGAGGAGGCAGGCCAGACCTTGTCGGGGTCCATTAATAACGTTTATTGGTTTGGACAGCAATCCCGCTATTTCTACTTGACTAGTTACGTTGGTCATGGTCAGCCTTCAAAGTCGTATCAATTTCTTTGGTATGTCAAACTCGCTCATGACATTATATTGTTCTACCCTGACTGTGCTGTCGTAGGCGGCCTTAAAGTCTATAAATAGGTGATATAATGGAATCTTAAATTCTAGACATTTTTCCATCGCCTACCTAAGGGTGAATATCTGATCAATCGCTGATTTGCTTTGGATGAAGCTACACTGATGTTAACCAATAATGGCTTTAGCGTATTGGGCTATCCGATCTTGTAGGATAGTGGCGAGTATCTTATAGGCGGTACTCAGCAATGTTATAGTTACTGCACAGTGTGATATCTCCCTTCTTATGTATGGGGCAAATAATACCACGATGCCATAGAATCTGGCTAGACTCGGTGAGAATAGTCCCTCTAGTTGCGACGCCAGAGTCACGGATTGCTTCCTCCAATGCCAGGTTAAAGAGGAGGCAGGCCAGACCTTGTCGGGGTCCATTAATAACGTTTATTGGTTTGGACAGCAATCCCGCTATTTCTACTTGACTAGTTACGTTGGTCATGGTCAGCCTTCAAAGTCGTATCAATTTCTTTGGTATGTCAAACTCGCTCATGACATTATATTGTTCTACCCTGACTGTGCTGTCGTAGGCGGCCTTAAAGTCTATAAATAGATGATATAATGGAATCTTAAATTCTAGACATTTTTCCATCGCCTACCTAAGGGTGAATATCTGATCAATCGCTGATTTGCTTTGGATGAAGCTACACTGATGTTAACCAATAATGGCTTTAGCGTATTGGGCTATCCGATCTTGTAGGATAGTGGCGAGTATCTTATAGGCGGTACTCAGCAATGTTATAGTTACTGCACAGTGTGATATCTCCCTTCTTATGTATGGGGCAAATAATACCACGGTGCCAAACTTCCGGCATCTCCTCTTGCTCCTATACGTGCACCACGACCTCATGAATTGTGTGATGTAACGCTGTTCCTCCTTGTTTGATCAGCTCATCTGGTATGCCATCAGCTCCGGGGCTTTATTTTATTTGAGCTGTCTTATGGCTTTTAACGTTTCTTTAATGCTTGGTGGCGGCAGCATTTGGTCTTGATCTTGCATTGCCGTAGCCTCCAATTCTTCTGTAAGCTGACCATTTAGAAATTCATTGAAGTGCTTTTCCCATCGCTCCAGAATGGCGTCAGGTTCGGTGATCAGATTACCCTCTTTATCCTTGCAGTAAGTACAATGTGGTGTGTACCGCGTCATACTGCGGATTATTTGGTAGAACTTCCCCTCCTGGTGCGGACCTCGCTCTCTACTTTTCTCTATTTCCAGACAAGGTTTTTTTTTTCACAGGCACTTTTCTTTTGTCTGTGGAGTATTTTTTTCAGATCTTCTGAGCTTTTTGTATTTCTCCTCGCGTACCCGCGTCCTAAGAGACTGCTGCATTGCCCCTTCCTACGTTCAGTCGCTAATTTGCACTCATCATCAAACCAGTCGCTCCGATCTCTACGACTACTGTCTAAGATGGAGTTGGCAGTACTAATGACAGTATTCTTAAGGCGTGTCCATTTCTCTTCTACGCCCGGCATTCTGGCCCCAGGACTTACTCTCCCTCCGTCGAGCTCTTCGAGGGCGAGTCTTAGCGCATGACCAAAGGTGTTACTGGTATTCTCATTGCGTAAGGCAGCCGTGTTGATCCGACTCTGATCCGCGGATGCAATACGTCTCCGTAAGGTAATCCGCGCTCTGAAAACTGTTCCAACAAGATAGCGATCCGAGTCGACTTTGGCACTTCGGTACGTTCGTACCGTCATCAGGCTCGAGAAGTGGCGGCGATCTATCAACACGTGGTCAATTTGGTTACGAGTGGCTCCACCAGGTGATACCCAGGTGGCTTTGTGGATATCTTTGCGTGGAAACCTGGTACTTGCAACGACCAAGTTTTTCGATGCTGTCAGTTCGATGACTCGTAGTCCATTGTCATTAGTGTTCTCATGCAAACTATGGGAACCTGTGTAGTGCCTGAAAACCGGCTCCCGACCTATTTTTGCACTCAAATCACCAAGAACGATTTTCACATCGTTTCTTGGGCATGCATTGAGGGCCCGTTCGACGTTTTCGTCATATTCCTCTTTTTCGTCTTCCGGGGACTTCTCTGTAGGTCCGTGAACGTTTATGAGGCTTATGTTCTTAAACTCGCCTCGCACGCGAAGAGTGCATGGCCTTTCGTTTATTGCATAAAGCCGATAATGCCAGGCTTCAGTTTTTGCTTGACTAGAAAGCCTACCCCGACCACATGGTGTTTTGCATGACAGTTGTAATAAATGTCATACTCCTTTCTTTGAATAACACCACTCCCCACCCATATTATTTCCTGCAATGCTGTTATGTCAGCCTTATATTCGGACAGGGCATCGGCTAGCTGCTGTGCAGCTCAAACTCTGTATAGTGAGCGGATGTTCCATGGGAAAATTCTTAAATCGTTTAGCCATTTCTGTTTCCGTGGTCGTCGTCGTGTATCGGGTCCATATCCGAGGCTTGTTAAATTTTCCATAATAATTTTTTTACGGGCAAGGTTAATAGCCCCGTGCCAACCTTTCTCAGCATGTCGCTGCATGCATTGGTTCACTACGTGGCGGGTGCCAAAGTTGATATCCAGGGGTGTCACGTGGAGACTGCATGTCAACTTGGGTTGAACAGGGACGAGGATCGTGTTGGCTTTCGCCGGCTTGAAAGCAATCAATGACTTTCCTCTGTATGTTCGCTTCCACCCTTCCTCTGACATTTTCTAGGATTCTTTCGATCCGAGTCTTCTCCCGGTCGCGTTTTTTGCGTTTGAAACGTTTCACGTTTTTTTTTCCGAATTGTCGCGTATCTTTCTGCGCTGACTTCATCATATCTTTCTAAGTGGATCATTCTGAGGCCAAGGAACACCGAACGAAAATCGAATAAGAAAACACATCAGAGCCGTAAACCTAGCGATAACATAACAATTCACATCAGTGGAGTATTGTCGAGTATAAAAATCAAATTCTGAACACGGCCAGTAGCCTGATGGGTAACGCTTAGGTACAATTTTTGGTGATTCAAACGGTCATAGCGTCAGTTCGAATCACACGTTCTTCTTCACTGTTATTTCATACGCGATAAGGTCTTAAGGATCAGGGTGGGTTATGACACCTGAATAACGTGCAACGAATTGCTTTGTGTTCTTTGTTGCGTTGATGCAGGGATTGTTACAGACTGACAATAGCATAAGGCTTTTTATGTTCTTCCTAAATGCTTAGATATGTCCATTCCCGCTAGTAATTGTTGTTGTAAGGAAGCGAGCAAGTGTTGTTAGTCATATATACAACATTAAGCACCGCATAGTTGGCACTGATCAGTGTGTATCCTATGTTTTATATATACATGTTCATGGTACCGCTCGGTGTGTACCATGTACCTTACATATACGAGTAAATGTTCGTGGTACCCCTTAGTGTGTACCCATGTATCTCATATATAAATGTTCGTGGTACCACTCGGTGAGTACCATGTACCTTATATATAAATATTCGTATATAAACACTCATGACTCACCGACTCGGCTCCGCCATTGTTCCCTGTCGGTGAGGTCATTAACTTCCGGGTTCCTACAGGCCAATAAATAATAAATAATAATAATAATAATAACACTCAATTAATTTAAGATTTATCATCATTACTTTTTTATTGTAGTTTAGAACTCATTTTACTACATTCACTAGACACATATTTCAAGTTCACACTCGACGTACCTTGTAGATTAGATTGTAGTAAAACTAGGCAATTTGTTGGGCTGCTTTTATTCATATATGACCTCCTATGGAATTTCGGTATTTTTTGTGTATAACAAATTCTTAGACCTATCTGGGTCTGAGGATTCAAAGTAGCGATTATTTTACCATTCCTCTCACGTTCCTTGCCGGTACTTATCGGGTTTAAGTGTAAGGAATAAAAAACATCGATAAGCTTGGTCAGACGTTAACATCTTCTCTCCTTTTACATCCTTTAAATGCGCTCTATTTCTTTGGTTAATTCAGTGGCTCCATCCTTTTTCTATAGTCATCCCTATCATACGATCCCGTCCCTCATCGGATTTGTTTTATGCACCCTAAGATAGAGCTCATCTTGCATATTAGGACACCGAGATCACCATTGGGTTTGTGCCAATGTATTCGGCGCATATTTCTACCTGATTGCCTCCCCAGGGTCTATTCGAATTGTATACTCGGAATGAAGACGTCTGGATGAGAAGGGAAAAAGTTTCGTACGTGGAGAGCACATTCCTTCTTCGAAGGGGAACCCAACTGATAACCTGTTGTGGTTGCAGCACGAAAGAAGCATAAGCTGATGACGATGATGAATTGGAATTTGTGGGCAGACAAATACCTGTGTCATTATAGGAAGGGCGATGACAGAGAGGATGGAAATTATTATGATACCAGTTGGACGATAGTCAGGGCCATTAAATCCGCCCTTCGGCAAAATACAAATTCCGATTGAAAAGCGGGTGGATTGATAAATAAGCTGCATGGTGCTCCCAGACGTTCTATTACCATTAGAGGCAGGTATTAGATCATTAAATTCGTTCCTTGCCTTTTATTTGCAACAATCTCGTAAATTAATTGTCTTTAAATTTGGTTCGATTTGAGTCGAGAACTAGGTTAGCTTCCCCTAAGGTGCGATGGCTTGCAAGGATAATCCGCTTTTAATAGCACATTGCGAGCACAGACGGTAGAGAAAATGACTGTCTGTGAAATATTGATAGATCTAAAATGAGATTTCTATTACTTTGAATGAATTATTGTACAACTTTCGCTCGTTAGTAGGATTGAAAGGCATTTGAGATTGAGGGCCGAAGATGCAGTCATTCTGACAACGAAGGTTGTGTAGTGTTTTGCCATTAATGGTCTCTGATCTTTTGTTTTTCATGGTGGCGTTTGCATTTTAACAACAATTTATTTATGTCGTTTTCGTTTTACGAGGATGGCGGTTTTGTGGTTGTCGAGTAAGTTGGGCTGAATGCTTCACAAATTTATTATTGTCCCAGTTTTTTGTGAATTAGTACTTCCTGTGAAGCACAATAGGTGAAATGATAATTAACATAGTGAAAATATCCTGTTTTTAACTTTTACCTATTTGCTTTTTAGTTTTAATGGTGTTAAGTAATTGTAATAAGTTAATTAAAAAAAAAATGTCCTCGGAAAAATGAGAGATTTTGTGGATATTTCGAGAAAGCGATATTTTACGTAATTGTTTGTTAATTAAAAAAAATGTCCGAAAAAATGAGAGTTTTTGTGGATATTTCGAGAAAGCGACTCAATCCAGAGTATTCTCCAGTCAAACGATCATAATGCGATACGTTTTTTTTTTCATTCATATTAACTACAATGAGTCAAGACATTTCTTCGATATAACCAAACCATGTTTATGATAAACATACAACACATTATGCTGTAGAACGGTAAAACGAACCCACAAATAGTCAGCTTCTCGTAAAACATGACGATTGAATGATTGTGATAAATTTCAACATTGGAGACGATAAATCTATCACATAGTGGCTTTTGTTTAACCTTTACCAGTACCATTTGCTGTTTGGTTCGCTGTACTTGTGGGGATCACTGGTGTATGCTACAAAATTCGAATAACAACGAATTGTTATACTCCTTCTAAAACGATGAACTTTCGGCTTTTCGTTATGCGAGAACTTGTGTTCAGAATTCACTTCTTTGTGTGATAACTCGATGACCTAGAGGTATCTGAAGAGTGGTTAGATTTCTATTTTAGAACTTTATTCCTTTACAAAAAGACGACTGAATTCGGAACGAACTACGGAAAAAGGGCCTATCTATGCCTACGAAGGTTGAACTGGCGGTTATATGCCCTGTGGGGGTTCAGCAATAAACTTTCTGATTAGCCCTATTGTGGTTATTTTGTATATTTTCTCTAGTGGTAAGGTGCCTCAAGGGCACAGGTTCACCTCTATACCCTGTCGCCTGTCGCTGCTTTCAGTTCAATTAAGTAAAACTCCGAGTTGATCTGTTTTTTTCTATTTATTATTCGATAAGAAAACAAACTAAAGTCTAACATACACGCAGATTCGATGTCGATTAAAAAAATCTTATAATTAAGGTAACCAAGTCACTTAGTAGTATGTAAAATGCTATGATGATTTACAGTCTTAACGGTAAATGGACACACTGTTGAGATTATTTAATTTTAATACGGATACTATAACACAACTGTTTGAATCAAAGACATTTGATAACGCAAGAACTTGGTATGTTTATGGTATACGGATACTATGCACAGCGGTTTAAATTAAAGACATTTGATAACGCAAGAACGATCCGTTGCTGGTTTTAACATTGTTAATTTAATAGGAAGGATGACTCTTTTATTCACACCGTCCACTGGCTGATACTTGACTCGACTCTTGGTTGTTTAACGTGGAGGCACGACTTGCCTCCACGGAATCCGTATCGCGATTAATTAAATTTCCCAAAATAAAATTTCGTCTTTTGCTGTAGACCTAAAAGGGGATGATTTACCTTGCATCAACACAAAGGGCACGAAACATATTCGATGTTTGCCTCGGTTGCTCATGGTGTGTGTGTCTACAAGTATGCGGACCGTGGATATAATAGTTCCATAAGGGGAACATTAGCTGGCATGGTTGCAGCTGGTGTCATTATCTCGACATAGAGATTTAGGCATTTACACGATCAGCGACTGCGTAAAGCATTTATGCTGATGGTGCACATCTTGGCGGCATTTCCATGCAGTCGAATTCTCGATGGTAATTTTTCATTTATGAGAACTCGAATTCCTTGGGCGCTCGGCCGTATGCCTTAATGTATTTGTTGGTCAGATGACCGACCGTTGTGGGCATGTATACAAAAGGAAAATATGAAACATCTCCTGCACGTGTGCGGCTGACGCGTAAGGGTATATCTCCTTGATGTGGTTCGGGCAATGTTGGTTGCTTGATGGTGCAACCAAATTGCTCTTACTTGTGGAAGATACTTACAATTGCTGGTGGAACTCGATCCGAGACATGTGTACTGAATTGGTTCGGTTCATGTTGGTTGCTTGGAGATGCAACCAAAGTGCTTATACGGGGACATGCCTGTTTGGTGCTGATGGCTTTTGCAGCAGAGAATATTGTGGATTTACAGGATTTCAGGAATTGATAGTACAACTATGTAAATGTAAGTGTATACTTTTATGTGTTTTGGTGCTCAGAGAGCATTTACCTGGATGGTTAATTGGAAGGTAAGCAGGGGCGTTCAAAGGAACCGCCACACTATAAACGCGTTGTAAGCTATGGAACCTGGAGATTATTCCAAAGATTTTGTTCTTACAAATGACCTCATTTGTTTTAAGGGAATAGACAGTACGACTGTGCCTAAGCAGAATCAGTTTACCATAGTTTGCTATTGTGAAGATTGAGCATCTTTCTATGTATTCTTTTAAAATAGTGGCAAGTTATCCAACTTTTTTTTCTAATTGTTCATGGGGCTAAAAGATATATGGAAAATAAAACTTTGTGCATCCATGTTGTGGACGATTGGTTGTAATTGAAGGTGACCAACTAAAGAGGCATTCATTTTGTTATCCGATGCGGACAACACCATTGTTGCCAAAGGAAGAATGTTGACCGGACGGTTGTGTTTTAATTCAAGATAAAATGCATAAATCACACTTTCTGTCATTTACTTATTTCATATTGCAGCGAGCTTAGGGTTCGCTGGATTAATTATTTTTAATAAATAAGAGCCGTCCAATCGATTTCGAATTAATATAACACTTTATTGGTCCGTTCATAACAACCGTTACTTTTACCGTACACAACGATTTTTTCACTTGTCGCTTCCGTACTTATCGCCTTTTACTGCTTACCTCTTACTTTTTACTTTCTGATCTGCGTGCGACATATTTATACCGCTTCCTCATACTGATTCGGTGTTTCGTTTCCGCCCGTTCCGTAGTCTCGAATTTTCTACTGTTCATAGTCTCCAGTTTTCCAGTACTTTCTAGAATGTTCTCGTTCTGATTGTCATATGCGACACACTACCATCCGCCTAGATTAGTTCGTCCCGAACTAAGTTCATTGGTCTTCTAGGTTAACAAAAAGTCGCCAGTCGGTCACGATGCACCACTTTCATCTTGGCGTTCAGTCTTCGCAGAATCCTATAGATAACGTCATTAATTCTTGTGAGAATCTCGTACGGTCCTTCCCAATGTTGCTGCAACTTCGCAGACCTTCCTTTTTGTCCATGAGGGTTATAAAGTCATACGTTATCGCCTGCATTAAATCCGGACGCGTTGGCTCGAACGCCGTACCTTGTTTTCATCCTGTCACTAGATACCTTGATTTGCTTTCGAACCAAATGATGAATCTCATCGAGGCGATTTCTCCATTCGGCCATGTAGTCTTCGGTCTTATCTATGGCGTCTGGAGGTATTCCGAATCGCACATCGACTGGTAATCGTATCTCTCGTCCAAATATAATTCTTGCTGGGGAATGGTCTGTCGTATCGTGATTAGCCGATTTGTAGCTCATGAGAAAGGTTTGTACATCTTTGTCCCAATCTCTTTGGTGATCACTAACGTCCTTCGATAAATACTCTTTCATTTTTCGGTTGAACCTTTCGACCACTCCGTCCGACTGTGGATCTAAGGGTGTGGTGCTGGTTTTCCTTACGCCCATTGCCGCACAGACGGCTTGAAATATCTGTGATTCGAACCTTCCGCGTGATCGGAATGAAGCTCACAGGGAACTCCATATCTGCTAATCCAATTATTGATAAGCTGCTCAATGACGGTTGTTGCTTCTTGGTTTGGAATTGGAAGGACTTCCACCCACTTGCTGAAGTAATCCAATATAGCCAACAAATATTTGTTGTCGTTTGTTTTTGGGAATGGTCCGGGATATCAATCGCAATTCGCTCGAAAGGGGCACCCACGTTGTACTGCTTCATTGCACTCCTTGGTTTTGCTGTTGGTCCTTTGGTCGCAGTGCAAGCTGTGCACTTCCTACACCAAGACTCGACGTCATCTCTCATGTGAAGTCAGTAGAAGCGAGATCGTAATTTTGAAAGTGTCTTATTAACTCCCAGGTGTCCACCGGGGGCCCCGTCGTGCTTTTCTGTTAGTACATCCTTCACCTTTGATGGTGGGACTAGAATCTGCATTCAATGGGAATTTCCGTCCGCGGCTTCCCATTTACGCTTTAGAATTCCATCTTCTACCAGCAAGAAATTTCATTGTGTCCAATATGCCTTAAATGTTCCACTCTTGTCGGAAATATTGTTCCCAGTTGGCCCCTCGTTCTTTTCTTTGTGTTCCAGTATTAGCGACATATCTTCATCCTGAAGTAGAGCTGCGCGTATAGCGTCACTCGTCCACCCATCTAGTACTTCTACTTGTACCTTTCGGAGGTCGTACCCCTCTTGTTTTAAACGATCAATTTCTACTTCCGAATCCTGAAGGCGACGCTTTAGGGTCAAAATTTCAGTTTGCCTCTCTGCTAGGTCAGTTGATAAACGATTGTTCTCCTGAATGACCTTTTCTCGGCTGGTCTTAAGAGCAATTATCTGTTGATGCAAGGATTTACATTCGGTCGTGGTGCTGTCCAAGTCTGAATCACGCTAAAGGCTTCTCTTGTGATTAGCGCATGAATAACAATTCTCAATTGATGTTTCATTCATTCGTCGACGTTTCCTACAGTCAACAGAGATGTGGCCGACTTCGCCGCATGTCCAACACTTCGTATCAGGTCTTGGGGTTGTCCGTTGTACATGCCCGATTCTTTGGCAGGAACATTCTTGGACGGACGTTCCTCGGACTCTATATGTACTCCCGGTAGCCAGTTTAGCAGATTCATATGCCAATGCGAACGCCAGTACTTCATTAGTCGTCTTCTTTCCCACCAAATGAACGGCCTGTTGCAAATCCCGATCTTGGAGTGCGTTTATAAATGCATCCATTGCTACCTCGTTCAGAAATTCCTTAGTCATATTTGAATAAGACGCGTTTGCCAATCGCTCAATGTCTGCCTGTAACTGTTAAAGATTTTTTCCAGGTTTCTGGGTTCTGCTCCGCAGTTGCATGCGGTAGACCTGCTGCATGCGGCTGTCTCCATGCCTAGCTTCAAGGCCGTCTCTTACCGCTTGGAAAGCTGTTTGCTTCTCTGCTGGTATGGTTTGTAGCAATTCTGCAGCCGTCCCGGGAAGTGACAAGATTAGCGATGTTGACTTTTGCTCATTCGGCCACTTCTTATAATTGGCCGCGGCGTCAAACTGACGTATAAATACGGAGAAGGGTCCCGTTCCATCGAAGGTTGACGGTTGCATCCTTGTATCTTTGCAGTCATGTTGATTGCTAGGCGATGTCTTACTTCCCTCAACACACTCAAGTCTCTTTTTGATTTGGGTTATTTCATCGGTGACTTTATTAAATTCAGCTTCGTTTCTTAGGTCCAGATTTTCTACTTCGTTTCGAATTTTTGACTGAATTTCTTCCTCAAAGTGTTGAAAATTACATTTCATCCACTGGGTTTGGGCATTCAGTTTCGCGTTCATATCATATCTGCAACTTGTGCGTCATCATCATCCTGAATATCTCCGAAATATCCAACTGTGGCGAACTCTTCTCCCTTACATTGGCACCATCTTGACTCGCTGTTCCTTCTCCATCCGCGCAGTCTGGCCCAATCGTAAAAACATATATGTCGACATCAATAACCTCTTCCTCCATTGCTGCTTGCAGACGCTGTCGAATAATGTGCTTCTGTCCTCTGCTATCCAGATTCCGGTCCTGAAGTTCCTTCTTCAACTCAGGAACGCGAAGATCCTCCAAATGTCGATCTGACATCGTCACAACACACTTTCACTGACTTATTTACTTCACCAATAATTAATCCCACTCTTGACACCAATTGTTGCGACCTTAGGGTTCGCTGGATTAATTATTTTTAATAAATAGGAGCCGTTAAATCGATTTCGAATTAATGTAACCCTTTATTAGTCCGTTAATAACAACCGTTACTTTTACTGTACACTTAACGATTTCTTGACTTATCGCGTCTTTTACTTCTTACTTCTTATTTACTTACTTATCTTCCCGATCTGCGTGCGACGTAATTATACCGTTTTTCCTCATTTTGATTTGGTGTTTCGTTTCTGTCCGTTCCATAGCCTCGAATTTTCTATTGCCCCTAGTCTCCAATTTTCTAGTACTCTCTAGAATATTCTAGTACTTTGTTTCGCACTTTCTAGAATATTCTAGTGCTCATTGTCATATGCGTCACAATATAGTTTATTATATGCCCATTTGCACCGGTGTTATCGTGTTCCGCCAACGTGAATTAAAAGTCCCCACCCTACAGTTTTTTTATTCTGTTCTTTACTGATGATTTTTTTTTTGCCGTTGATGAATGCAATTAAATTGCAGGAATTTATTACACGACGACAGCAACGCTACCTACAACATTGAATGACTGAAGCCAACTGGCCCATTGTATACCGTGAACGACAACAAAAACCGACGCCATCGAAAGTTCTATACAATTCAAATTATTGACATAGCCCCGTTCAGGAAGTGTATTCCATAATTTTATGGTTTAAATAATTGTATTTTACGATATAAATTATTCATGGCGTACAATTTCGATATATCACTTTGATTTTAAAAGCGGCCACATTTAAAACCACCACACACACTCAAGGGCGTCTTGAACAATATTGAACTTAAATCTAAATTCCGAAAAGCCTTTAATCTATCCGGTCATGAAATTCAAAGGAATGCTGGTTATGCAATTCAATGTAAGGATGATCAAACAATTTGGCGAAGACTTGGAGTTATTTAAACCTAGTGGCGCTACTGCCTTCTTTATCTTACAAAAAGGATTCTTAGGAACTAACTCAACTAAACTAAGCCCGAATCAACAACAGCCCATACAAGAGTCTATATCGTTAATAGTAAGACTAAATAGGAGAGGTCTAAGATGACTGCCCTGGGGAACCCCTGGCGTGGGAAGAAAACGATTGGAGAGGGTGGATCTAAATATGACATCGATCGTGAAGATAGGAAGAAATCTACTTAGTCAGCAGGGGTTCGGAACTAAAGGAGGATAGCTTAAAGTGGATGAGATTGTGGGAGATTTTGTCGAAGCTTTTGCTGAAATCGGTTGTGATTACACTCAGAACTCAACTAGATTTGGGGTGGTCGACCTACCCGTAAGGAAACCACGCTGGTTTGGCGAGACGATGGATTTGCAGCGGAAACATAACGCATTGTAAAGAACGCCTTTGGGCAGTTTTGGAATGTGTGACAGTCTGGGGATGAGACGATAGCGATGTTGTATTCCAGAATACTACCCTTATTAAATTTAACACTGAATGTCCTTACACATCCTTAAAAACTTCCCTTCTCACTTAATACATACCATTCATAAACATTCACATTATTGCCAGTTACAGCACATTTAATAGCCTGTACCTTTTTATTCATTCAAAACATAGTAACCTTGATTTTCGTTCAAATTTTATTCAAGTCACAGAGACTTTGTTAAAATTTGTTTTGTTCATGTTGTAATTTCCAGTAAATTACAACACAATGTTCTATAAGTATAGAGAAATTTATATTGTAAAGTCAGTAATCAAGGAACAGTTGAGAAGTAAGAGTTAAGTTTGAACAGTTGAGATGTTGAGGTGAGATAGCAGTCAAGTTAAGTTTGGAGAGTCGAGTTGAGATAGAAGAATTAAGAGAGAAGAAGTTTATAGAGAAGAATTTTGAGACGAGAATAAATAGAAGAATTTTGAGACGAGATTAAAATGCGTTTTAATAAGTCTACAAACCAAAAGGTCCCCGCTCTTCCCTCAACCGAGGAAGCACGGCGCCGGGCGTCAACAGTTACTAATATCGTTTTTAGGACCCCTTTTATGTATGGGGTGACAAAAGAGGATTTCCAAATACTTGGGAAGACACCCTGTGTAAGGGATGGAAAGAAGATCTTTGAGAGCGGGAGAGAAAGAGAAAGGAACTTTTTTTTTTAAAAGGACAGCCGAAAGGCCATCAGGTCCAGGGCTGAACTCGTCTTTAAGTAGGCTTAATTTTTCTTCAACTAGGTGATGCCGAATAAGTTGAGAGACGAAGAGGTCAAGGGAGAATTCGGACAGGTCTTTGAAATAGGACGGATAAGGCTCGAAAGAGTTGCCCGTAAAGTATTTTTAAGGAAAGAAGCGAAAATCTTGTCAGTAGTTTGTGGGTCGGTTGAAGAAATCGTGTCATAGGAAAGGGAGTTGAGATAGGTGACAGATTTACGTTTATAAATGATAAAGAGGAAAAAAGATTTGTGGGGCAAGGCTAATATCCTTGCCCGGAAAAACAAATTATTGTGGACAATTTAAATATCGCATAAGGACTGGATACCGGTGGAGAGACTTGCTAAATAAGGCCAAGACCGAATCCCGGTTGTAGTGCCGATGATGACGACGATGATGAAAAAAGATTTGGGATCATTGATCAGGTTGTTTTGTGTTAGTGTGAGATAATCGTATTAGCTTGGCAACTAAGTGATTTCCGATTTAACACATAGATGTCTTTGGGCATATCTTTTAATGGCTTCTGTCAATTTTTTTTTAATAACATCCTTTATTGGATATGAATAGTACAATCTTAGCAATTTAATTTAATACTAGGTTTAAATTGTACTTAATTTAGTTTAATGAAGTAAAACGTGTAAGGGTTTGTTGGACCAGTGTTCATCTCGCAAAACCTCTGTCAAAGACTTTTTTTTTCCTTTTGAAATTTTTTTAGCTGTCCGTCTTACTTTGCTTTAGAAGCAAATTGTGCGCATTTTTGTGAGAAGGTGTTAGTTTGGCGTCAGTTTTAATATTGAGTACAAAAGCGAGCGTTTTCGTCATATTTTACTATTTTATTTCCGTAAAGGAAAGAACGCAGCGCAAGCTGCTAAAAAGTTAGGTGATATGTATGTTGAACAAGCCTTAAAACAAAGAGAGTGCCGGAATTGGTTTGACAAATTTTGTTCCGGAGTTTTTTACTGAAAGATGTACAATGATCCAGTCGACCAGGTGAGTTTGATGATGATCAAAGTAAAGTCATAATCGAGTCAGATCGCCATGTAACTGTACGAGAGATAGCGAGGGTTCCATATAATGTGAAAAAAATTCATTTAATGATGCGCACCAACACTTGCGATTTGCATCACAGACGCAATGAATCCGACCCTTTTTTGAAACGAATCATCACTGGCGATGAAAAATGGGTTGTTCACAGTAACATCAATCAAAAAAGATCTTGGTCCAGTTTTGATGAGCCAGCACAATCCTCCTCGAAAGCTGATTTCCATCAAAGAAGATTTTGTTATCAGTTTGGTGGGGTTGGAAAGGTGTGGTGTATTTTGAACTGCTTCCAAGGAATCAAACGATCAATTCGGCTGTGTACTGTTAACAGCTGATTAAATACAGCGATCAACGAAAAACAGCACGTGTTGGTCTATCGAAAAGGTGTTGTTTTTCACCAGGACAGCGCTAATTCACATACATCTTTGATCACTCGCCAAAAACATGGAAGTTGGTTGGAAAATTATGTTACATCCGCTATATAGCCGTGACTTTGTTCCATCAGATTACCATTTATTTCTATCTTTGCAAAACTCTTCGGATGGTAAAACTTTCAATGATCATGGCGCTGTGAAATCGCACTTGATTTCGTATTTTGCCGATAAAGATCAGGAGTTCTACGAACGTGGAATTATGAAGTTGCCAGATAGATGGCAAAAAGTCATCGAGCAAAACAATCATTGATTAAAGTTTATTCATTGTATTAAAAAAAAGTGTTTTATTTGTCTGAAAACATCGACAATTTCTTAGTTGCCAACCTTATAGTTGTGTAAAATTGTGGCCAGCTGCGGAATTTGGTATTTATTTCATGAGCTCTAGTATCTACAATCTGCCTCAGTAAGTACGGTGGTTATAAGAACACTGTGACATTTTGCGGTTGACTAATAAAAATACTTGTCACAAGGCTAATAACCTTGCCCGGAAAAACAAATTATTACGGACAATTTAACAAGCCTCGGGACTTGCTAAATAAGGCCAAGACCGGATCCCGGTTGTAGTGCCGACGATGATGATGATGATGATGAATAAACATACTATTATATTCATCGCGGCATTATGCCACAAATCGGAATCCGAAAGCTCAGGAGGTTTTGTCTCTCAGCTTTAAACTGGAATGACCACGTAGTCAAAACTGCGAAAAGTACAGCTAATTGTAAGAGGTTTTGTAGCGACTCTAAATTATGCCATTTGTGTATTTCATAGCACAATAATAATTTCATGTCACAATCATTCTACGCTACTCTCTGAACAGTGGTACTCATGGTTTTCCGTCGGTTTACGAATATTCACGAGTAATCTATGAAGGTACAAGAAAATAACTCCAAAGCTACGTCGTTCATTTAGACTTTTTCTAGAAACTTCGATTGCGTCGGTTTTTGTTTTTTGAGCATCATCACCATCATCATCGGCACTACAACCGGGATCCGGTCTTGGCCTTACTTCACAAATCTCTCCACGGATCCCGATTTCGGGCCGATGTCATCCAGTCCGGCACTCCCACGCTCTGGGCGTCCCGGTTTACGCCATCCCTCCATCGCAGGCAAGGTCTGTCGCGCTGTCGCCTTCCATACATCCTGCCACAAACGACTTTCCGGGCAGACTCCTCTTCGCTCATTCGAGCTAGGTGTTCCGCCCACCGGAGTCTACCGAGCTTGATTTTTCTTACAACATTAGCCTCAGGGTAGATTGCGTGCAAGTCATGGTTGTAGCGTCTCCGGAATCGTCCTCCCTCACATATGGGGCCAACAATTCTCCTTAAGACCTTGCTCTCGAACGCGGCTAAGAGTTCGAGTACCGTTTATTTAGCTACCAGGTCTCGGGTCACACTGTTCTGAATAAGTTTCGGGATTTAAAAAGCGTTGATAGACTTAGTAAAGGTCATTTGAGTATAGGTCATTTGAGTACAGGTCAATTGAATTCGCCAATCAAAGGACGGGTGGTTCGGTGTCGTGTGTCGCTCATAAAATTTAATTTTGATTAGATTCCATTACACATTTTAAATGTTGTGCAAATTCTTCCTTTATTCTAAAAAAATTAGGTGTTGTGCAAATTGATTGAAAAACCGTCAAGTTTGCTTATGAGATGCAAACATTAGTTTAGGTCATGTTACTTGGTCAAAATTTGGAAGGAGCTTATTCGTCCATTAAACCACCGTATTGGACCATCGAAAGCACTCCAGTACTTGATAGTATACCAAAATGAACAGTGAATTTCATTGGCGATTCATCAGATGCATTGAGAACAGTGCTGCATATCGTTGTTAGGATGCGAAGAAGCGCAGTGAAACTCTTTGGCTCAAGAACAAGTTTTTTTGTTGTGTTATTAGAATACGGGCGCAACGTACCCTGCATACTTCTTTTCTCTTTGCTCAACGTTGCTCAATTGCTTGGTAAATACGTTCAACATTTTGAAATATCACGTTGTACCTTCAATTTGAATGTACAGATAATTACTGGCAATTGTTCTTCAGCCAAACCACACAAATGTGGGATGTTTAGCATGGTCTTATGAACAGTGCTGCGTATCGATGTTAGAATGCGAGGAAGCCCAGTGAAACCCATTGGCCCAAAAGGAGGTCTTTTTATTCTGTTATTAGCATACGGGCGCAACGTATCCTGCCTACTTCTGTTCTCTTTGCTCACCGTTGCTCAATTGCTTGGTAAATACATTCAACATTTTGAAATAGCACGTTGTAACTTCAATTTGAATGTACAGATAAATACTGGCAATTGTTCTTGAGCCGAACCACACAAATGTGGGATGTTTAGCATGGTCTTATGAACAGTGCTTAATATCGTTATTGGGACGCGAAGAAGCGCTGTGAAACTCTTTGGCTCAAGAGCAAGTTTTTTTTATTCTGTTATTAGAATATGGGCGCAACGTAACTGCCTACTTCTTTTCTCTTTTTTTTTATATTAGACTTCTCTCGGAAAGGGCGAACCTTTAGCGCCGAGTGGCGCCCCGAGATGCCATCAGATAACTGTTGCAGTTCTTTTAGAACAGTTGCAGGTTGTAACGCTCCAGGATCACTCGCGAGGGAAGGAAGTTCCACGGCTTCCCCGCTCTGTAACGGAACGAGTTCTGATGCAGGGATGTTCGCGCCGTCGGGAGATGAACCACAAACTGGTACGATCCGTCGGATTGTCTTGTGAAGCGCATATAAACCGAATTGCGTGGAACAATACCAAGAAACTCCGAAGATTAGCACCCGTGATAATATCTGTAAAACAGACAGAGGTCGGCTACGCGCATTCGATGTGATAGCGACCGTAGACCCGACGTCAGCGCCGACTCCCCGATCAGGCGGATCGCTCGTCTTTGTATGCTCTCAAGTAGGTCGAGGGTATGTTTAGGAGCCGAGCTCCAATCATGAGAGCAATATTCGAGCGTGTGTCTAATCTGGGATTTATATAGGAGAAGAAGTTGGGCCGGAGTAAAATATTTCTTGGCGATACTCGACACGTGTTTATGCCATGATACATTCCCACAGACCGTGACGCCGAGCAATTTCAAAATTTCCCCAGCCTCGGGGGCACGGCCATTCATCATCAGCCGTAGAACCGATGATCCACTTTTCTTTGTGAATGTTGTATATTGTGTCTTCACTGCATTGAAGTCGACGAGATTGGCCCTTCCCCACTGCAGGACCCTATCCAGATCCTGATTCAGAGATTTAATCTGTCTACATCTCAGCTGATGCGATTCAGATGCACCAATCAGCCGAACAGTCGTAAAGGAGGAAACAAACGTTCTATCATCGCACAACTGAACACTTTGTTATCCGTTGTCTCCAACAAATCATTTATGTGAAGCAAGAACAAGGTTGAAGCCAAAATAGAACTTTGGGACACCCCCGAATTAACAGGTTACAGATCCGAACACTCGCCGTCCACAACAACCCGGATTGATCGATTCTCGAGGAAGCTCCTCGTCCAGTCGCAAAGCTGTTGGGGAAGTCCATATGAACGAAGTTTGCTCAGCAATGCCCCATGCCAGACGCCGTCAAAAGCCTTGGAGATATCCAATGCGACGGCCCTTGACTCCCCATGCCGTTCAATCGCAGATGTCCATATATCGGTTATAAGTGTCAAAAGGTCTCCCGTGGACCGCCTGCCACGGAATCCGTACTGACGATCATTCAGAAGTCCGTTGCACTCCAAATGCTTAACTCTGTATTGATGACTTTTTCCATTACCTTAGATAAAATAGACAGTAATGCTATCGGACGGTAATTTTGTGGGAGACACTTTTTTCCCGTCTTTGGGATTAGCTGAACTCGAGCGATTTTATAGCAGACAGGAAAGGTCCCCCGTGCATAAGATAAGCGGAAGAGTCTGCCAAGAACCGGCGAGAGTTTTGGAGCACAGTTCTTAAGGACTACTGCTGGTATTCGGTCCGGGCCGGTTGCCTTCCTACAATCCAGTTCACGTAGAATACGTTGAATAGTGCGCGGACGAAATCTCACATCCCGCATCGAAGACCGTACCGGCGAGATCACTGGTGGCTCCAATAGATCGGGATCGAGGTTTGAATTCACGAACACATTAGCTTTATCCTTTGAATTAGTGACTAACGTCCCGCTGTCTGTCACCAACAGATGGAAAGAGGGGGGTGTGAAGTTACCGCTGAGAGCTTTTGCCATTGACCAGAAAGAGCGCGAACCAGTTGGGAACCGAAGGAGCTTATTCATTACCCTGTCGTTGTGGGCCTTCTTCATGGAATCAATCGCCTGGTTGCTCGCGTTTCTGATTCTAACAAAATTCGTCCTGTTAGCATCGGTAGGATTGGGGCGCCATTGCTTAAAAGCTCTGTTTTTTGCCGCTGTAATCAGCTCGCATTTTTTATCAAACCAAGGTTTATCAGGCGAACTTCGTTTGATGGAATGTGGAATATACACCTGCCTCCCCAGAAAAATAATCTCTGATACCGACTCCGCACAAGCGTTAACATCGGGGTTTCCGAAGCACACCTCGAACCATAGAAAGGATGCGAAGAAATCTCGCAAATCGTCCCAGTTAGCAGCCTCATACTTCCATACATGGCGAAGCTGCCTAGGCCTGTTATTCGCTTGATATGCAAGTGCTTGTGCGACAGATACCAAGCAGTGATCTGAGTTTCCCAGTGGCGCAGAAACCTCTACGGTATAAATACTCGGTTCGGATGTCAAAACCCGATCCAGGGTGTTCACATAATCGCCTCGGGAATCCGGCACACGCATTGGTTCCCCCACGAGTTGAGTCAAGTTGTGACTTACAGCAAACATCTCCGCCAGCCTCCCAGCCTCGTCGGTTCTGTTCGAATGTACCAACCAGGCGGAATTGAGCACATTAAAGGCGCCAAGGACAACAATTTCAGAAGCTGGGTGTTTGATCTGTAGCCAGTCGACGATATGTGAAAGACGTTCAAAAAATGTCGCTGGTCGATCGTCATTCGGGGAGCGGTAAAGACAACAAAGAAATTTAACAGAATTCCTCAGCAGGGCCTTCAACCACATGATGTCCACGTTATTGGGTTCCAACGCATCCATCCTCTGGCAAGCCAGATCGGACCGCGCGAAGACGCAGACTCCGCCCTTAAAACGGAATCTCGAATGTAAGTCGTATCCTGAGCAACGAAGATATGTCGAATCAGTTGACGAATCGATCTGGGTCTCAGTTAGGGCAAGGATATCAGGTTTCGTTGTTTGCAAACATTGGTTTACATTGGTATTGGTGAAACCGATGCCCCTGATGTTACAAAATGCCGTCACCAGTCGAGCATGTGTAGAGCCGCGAGAGCGAACCCGGTTATGCGATGACGAACCTCTTAAAGTTCCGTTATTTATCATGATATCTGCATGATGTTCCCCCTGACATACTCCCCGCGGAGATCCGAATGGGGGACTAGTTTACCCCCGGAGTTCTTTATATCAGAAGGTACTATCATGACTTATCTCCGTGTCAGTCCGGGCCATCAGCCACACATCCGAAACACCGTCGAAGATTTCGAAACTAGTTGGCTGAAGAGCAAGTTCTTTTATTCTGTTATTAGAATACGGGCGCAACGTGACTGCCTACTTCTTTCTTCTCTTTGTACAACGTTGCTCAATTGCTTGGTAAATGAAATCAACATTGAGCCGAACCACACAAATGTAAAATGTTTTGCATGATCTTATGTTTCCTCAGTATTGTAATACACATGCTTTCAAAACCCACGAACACCAATATTTCCTTTCTTCATCCTCTTTCTCTTCTTTCACGGTGAGCTCTAATATGGAAATGTATTTCTTTTGTCCGCATGATTCGTCTAAGAAAACGTGAGCCTACATTTATTCTATATTCATCTAACCATTTTACTGTATTCCTGGAACAAAATAAAAATTAGTGAACTAATGGGCGATTAGTAAGTTTGGCTTAAAATGTTTAATATAAAATAGTATATCCCAATTATATACTTACCCCATGAAGTTCTATACACTTTTGCATCCGTTTGATCCAATTGTCGAAGCACTTTTGCCACTCTGATTGAGGTATCTCCAACACATGCATTCTGAATGCAGCAAACGCTTCTTCAGGTGTCGAAAAACGTTTTTTTACGTACGGGAATAAAAAGAAGTCATTCGGTGCCAAGTCAGGACTATACGGCGGATGACCTATCAAATCGATGTGTTGCGTGCTCAAAAATGCAGTAGTCGCAGCCGATGTGTGAGAGCTCGCATTGTCGTGGTGAAGAGTGATCCGTCTTCGGCGGTTGGTTTTCCTGATTTCTTGGAAGACAACTGGCAACAACTGTTTTCCGAAAAAACAGGCGACCATTTGCTTGGAAGTGCTCCGTGCGCGAACAACTTTTGTTGGATTTGGCTCATCTTGAAACACCCAGACAGTCGACTGCTGTTTACTTTCGGGCTCATACGCGTAAATCCACGATTCATCACCTGTCACGATGTCATAGACGTGTTTCGAAGCACCGCGACCGTATTTTTTGAGCATTTCTTTCGACCAATTGACACGAGCCTTTTTTGGGCGATTGACAAATTGTGTGGGATCCACCGCGAACAAATTTTTTTGACAGTCAAATGTTTATGCAATATTGAATGTATCCTGGTCCCACTAACGCCTAAGGTTGTCTCAATCTCACGATAGGTCACATGACGATCTTCCAATATCAGTTCGCGCACAGCATCAATGGTTTTCGGAACAACAACTGATTTTGGACGACCTTCACGAAATTCATCTTGGTCAACTACGACCACAATTGAATTCACCATACCATCGATAAACACTGGTCCTTGATGGAGCTTCATCGCCAAAAATTGAATTAAGTTCATCCATGCATTGTTGCTGAGTTAATCCACGCCGAAAGTTGTAAAAAATAATCGCACGAAAATGTTGACGATTTAATTCCATTTTTGGGCCGAGATGAATCTTTTAAGTTACTGTAAACAACACAAATAGCGCTCGTATGTCAAAACGTTCTGAATGCGTATAACCTCAAAAATGTCCAACTTTACGACAGAGCTGTCAATTGTCGGATTGCAACACTAGGGTTGCCAAATCCCGAAACATAAGAGGCAACCCTCGTATTAGTTATTTTACATCCAATTTAATGAAATCATATAGATTTTCATTAGCTGGTAGTCCTAATAGTTTTGATTTTCACGTCTTTTAGGAGACACGAAGATTTATACTAGTTCTTGCGAAATGGGATATGCAGCGATTGCGTCATTATGCAATCTGAACATACAATTTCCTCCCTGCTATGTGGTACTTTTGTGGGATATTAACTATCGGTTAAGGGAAGAGCATTGCAACGCCATGCTTATTTAGGTATTCTATTTCGAAGAAAGCTTATGTAACTATAAGTTGCATAAGGCAAAGAACCTCATACGAAGACCGAGGGAAAACCTGAACATTGTTGAATAAATGACAGGTAAGTTGGCCATTAAGAAAGCATTAAGAGTCTACTGGGTAATTTAGCTGGAACGAATACGCCGCATATTACCGTGTCAAGAAACTGTTGGATCATTATTCATGTTTTCCAGATTCCGAGCACCTGACAAAATGGTTAGATTGCCTGCAAGTTTATCTCCGAAGACATCGCAATTATAAGGTTACTGGAGCAAAGTGAAACTATATGAATCACCGCTTCAAAAAGCCTTAAACTAATCCGACTCATGAATATGTCGTTAAGAGAAACGGGCCTTGTCGTTTCTGGTTTCTTTTTTGTTTGCTTTCTCATAGCTCCAGTAGAGCTAGACTTGCATATAAAGTTGGATCTTCTTTACATGAGATACGGACTGCGCCAACGGGGTCTTTGGTATCTGGTAGACGTAGTCGTCGTTGGTGTAGTTCTTCGGTGAAATCTCCTCCAATCGTTGGGTTTAATTGTGTTTCACTTGATTACACGCATTTCTACTAATTTACTTGAATTTTCGTGCTCTGGTGGATATGGTAAACATTTACGTTTTAAGGTTTCGAGATGACGTGCAACTTCGACACTATTGTCAATGTTTCAAGTCTGTTGGGCAGGCGTGAGAGTTGCTTGAGTGTTTTTGGGAACTCCTTCGATACTGTGTGTATCCGTTAGATATCTGTGAACAAATCAGTCAGATTTTCCATTAAAAGTAACAACAACAAAGAAACTAATAACTGATTGATATGATCGTAGTTCATCGGACATAAGACGGATGGGTAGTTATGCAGTGATAGCACGAACTCATTTAATTTCCCGTTAAAGTCAATGCAACTTACGCAGCACGCGTCGGCCGTACGAACACCTGGATATGCTTCAGAAGATTAGTTCAGTTTTAAGTTAAGACATAACACCATTCAAACTGCTTCTATATTGTATTCAAACGTCTTTGTCTTGTGGAAGTAGAAAAAGATTGCCACACCGAATGATCAATAGAAAGAGCATATAAATAAACTTAAATGGAAATGGCGAACTTATTTTTTTGTTTGGATAATCCGTTTTAACAAAGACTGGTTAACAATAACCTTAATTCAATATACAGTAGGAATGGAGCGCGTACTTGGATGAGATAACAAAGGTGTCACATTGCCCATCCATTATGTTCATATCGTATTCATTTTTAAGATAACATCGACGTTGAAACTTAGATTAGGTAGTGTGTTCCATATTAGGGTCTTTCGGCTCAAGAATAAGTGCGTTTATGTTTCCTTTTCTTTCAAATGAATGAAGTCGTGACCATCATTTTTGATTTGACTTTTGTTCCTACACTATTTAACTTTAATTGTATTTTACTCTGGTGTTTTTATTTTACAGAAAACGTGGACGCAAAATATATTAGTTGTTATACATTTTGAAGTACCCTTAAATATTAAAAGATACGGGGAGGGGGTATTGCTGTACATTGATTTTAAATGTCTGCACATTGCATCTGCAAGGCACATGGTTAATCAGTGCATTCCATATTCGTGTATTTAACCTAAGGGTCGATGGTCTATATTTATCCATAGTAAAGTGAACTGATGAGCATTTATTGATCGACGTAGTTCCAAAAATATGATGTTTGGAGATGTGGAATGGATTCACCAAGCTCAGTTGAATAACGTTCGTGATCGTTTGTTTATAAAAGAGTTAGACGTGAAAAGTTGTGCGTGTGCTCTAATTGAGTCATTGAAACACTTGCTCCTAAATCTCCAATGAGTTTCACTGCTAATTATTGTGTTCTATAAAGCACGGGCAGCGGTCTTTTTGATGTGCCTGACCAAACACGGCAGTTTAATAGCAATATAGGACGAACGTCATAGGCATTCAAAATGCATGGTCAGGTTAGATGGGCTGAAGTATTTATTGGCGATTCGTTGATTTCGATGGTGCAACTGCAAGAGATGTTTTTCGAAAAGAGAACTAGGTTTAAGGGGAATTGAATTTCTCTTGGTTAGATAATTACCATTGCTACATTTGTTGAGTCCGAATTCAATAAGTTGAGCGTATTCTGCTGTTTGACAATGAAGTTTTTATTATATACTTTTCTCGGGAAAGTGGGACGTGTTTTTCTTAAACAGTTGTGGGTTGTAATGCCTCATAGACAAACGCGCCGGGTGGATTGTCAATAATTTGTTCGTTCTGTAAATTTAATTTGGTGAACGTAAAATGCCCACTTATCCAGTTTAATGAACAAGCTATAAATTAATTTGAAAATTAACTCAAAACCAGGATACATAAGCATGAGTATTAAAATTATACAAAATATAAAAATATATGAATGAACTATGAAAGCAAAAGAAGGCAAACTAAAACATTAATACAAGGACGGAGAGTAGCATTAGAGAAGGGGTTTTTGAAGGAAGGATAAAACACCGGACAACTTAAAGTTAGTCTAAGATTTAGTTAGATGTGGGGGCGGGGGGGGGGGGGGGGGGGGGGGGCTAATCAAGAATTTAAGAGCAGAGGTGTTGAAATTAAAGGCAAAAAGCTTGGCACTTCGTGCCATTCGTTACAGTGGTAAGAGGTGTGATGAGCGGGTAGATAGAATAGAAAAGGGTTCCGAAAGTTATTGGGGTTGCTTTACACAATCGACTGAACCTGGGAGAAGACGGTAGATGAAGAGACTGTCAGCTTGAATTGTATCCTTTTTAAGCATATTTAGGTTAATTAGTTGAAGACATTTTGTGTAAGGTAGCAGAAACAGAGGGGTTTCTCAACTTAATCTTCGGAAGGAAAAACGAAAGAAACGACATTGAGTTCCTTCAATTCTGCGTAGGTGAGACATATGATGAAGGTACCAGACCCGGCTGGCATACTCCAGAAGAGGGCGGCAAAGGTGACATAGAGTAATCGAGTCACGTAAGAGCTAAAAACTTTCTTAGACCAACGTTCCATAAATTCGAGAGAAAAGTTGGCCTTGCGGATTATGTCATCAAAATCTGATAGAAAATCTTGCTCCTTGTCACCTAAGATATCCAGGTCGCGAATCGATTGAACCGACGTTACTGGGTGATTAGGTTTAGTGGGGCCACCACCCCATTTATTGGCTTAATTCAAGCAATGTAAGTATTTATAGGCTAAAGTATATATAACTTTACAAACTACACAACATAAGAACTAACTTAACTAAGCTCAACCCAAAGTAAACAGGACATATTATGAAGGCAAAGGCGGGTGTGGCAGGTAGGACAGGTTAGAGAGGAAAGTGTAGAAAGCGCCGCTTAAGATTTGTGGTGAGAATGGTTTAGGAGGCGGTGCTTGAGAGTATGGGCCTAGAGGTCAAAGTCGAACAAGGTGGAGTTGGAGTTGGCATTTCTCAGAATCCGCGAAAGAGGTTCATTGAAAACATAAAAGGTGCGGCCAGGTTTGAGAGGAAAGTGTAGAAAGCGCGACTTAAGATTAGCGGTGAGAAGGGTTTAGGAGGCGGTGCTTGAGAGATTGAGTAGAGAGGTTATAGCGTATTGCGACGATAGTGAAGAACGTGCGATTCGAACTGACGCTATGACGGTTAGAATCACTACAAATTGAACCAATGCTTAACACCTCCGGCTACTGGCCGCGTGTACGAATTCGATTTCTATACTCAAGTGCACTCAACTGATGTCGAATTCTTGTGTTATCGCTATGGCATACGGCTTAGATGCTCTTGCTAATTCGATTTTCCTTTCGGCGTTCTTCACTATTTGCTTGCATATTGTGTGTGTGTGTCAATTAGAAACGCCTCAAGGTCAAAGTCGAACAAGGTGTAGTTGGAGTTGATATTTCTTAGGATCCACGAAAGGGACTGATTGAAACCATAGGAGGTATGGTAAGGGTGGTGTAGAGAAAGTAGGATCATGCGTATTTCGATTGGTTTGTAGCCAGAGGAATTAAGTTAAAAAGATAGGCGAGGCTCCCCGACGGGTATACTAACCACTATACTATCGAGGAGCCCCCCATGGGTTCTCAGGGACAGTTAATATACGGGGGCAGTATTAAGGGGTTTTCCCATCCTAGCCGCCGGAGAGCGAACCGAATGAAGCGGCACTCAATACTTTCGCCTCTATGGATATTGGTAGCATATTCAAGTAGTGGACGGGCGAGAGCAAGGTAAAGGAATCGACTTACGTAGGGGTCAAGAAATTCCTTATACCATCGTTTTAAGAATCCGAGAGCAGAGTTGGGTTTCTGAATCGTCTCGTCAATATGAGAGAGGAAGATAAGCTCCCTGTGGCAAGAGATCCCGAGGTATCGAATAGATTAGACAATGTTTAATGGTTGGTTATGATGGGAATAGGCACGTGAGGATGAGTGAATACGCTTACGGGAAAAGGTTTTAGATTGGCATTTGGCAACGTTAAGTATAAAGTAATTTTTGTCAGACCAAGTCGAGAAGTCGTCAAGGTCTGATTGCAGCAGTGCAGAACCAAGTTGTGACTCGATGATCTTGTATATCTTGGCAGCAGCATTTAGAGACAAGCTGGAATTCTTAATGAGCGCATCAATGTCATTAGGGGGAAAGTATAAATAGAGGGCCCGGGTGGCTACCTTGAGGGGCCCCAAAGGCAGCAAGGAATATACACCTGCCTACCCAGAAGAATAATCTCTGATACCGACTCCGCACAAGCGTTAACATCGGGGTTTCCGAAGCACACCTCGGGCCATAGAAAGGATGCGAAGGAATCTCGCAAATCGTCCCAGTTAGCAGCCCCATACTTCCATACATGGCGAAGCTGCCTAGGCCTGTTATTCGTTTGATATGCAAGTGCTTGTGCGACAGATACCAAGCAGTGATCTGAGTTTCCCAGTGGCGCAGAAACCTCTACGGTATAAATACTCGGTTCGGATGTCAAAACCCGATCCAGGGTGCTCACATAATCGCCTCGGGAATCCGGCACACGCATAGGTTCCCCCACGAGTTGAGTCAAGTTGTGACTTACAGCAAACATCTCCGCCAGCCTCCCAGCCTCGTCGGTT
This sequence comes from Microdon myrmicae, assembly GCA_963931805.1. Classification (NCBI taxonomy): domain Eukaryota; kingdom Metazoa; phylum Arthropoda; class Insecta; order Diptera; family Syrphidae; genus Microdon; species Microdon myrmicae. The sequence continues at coordinate 5,681,290 of OZ007503.1, read as the reverse complement.
CTGTTCGAATGTACCAACCAGGCGGAATTGAGCACATTAAAGGCGCCAAGGACAACAATTTCAGAAGCTGGGTGTTTGATCTGTAGCCAGTCGACGATATGTGAAAGACGTTCAAAAAATGTCGCTGGTCGATCGTCATTCGGGGAGCGGTAAGACAACAAAGAAATTTAACAGAATTCCTCAGCAGGGCCTTCAACCACATGATGTCCATGTTATTGGGTTCCAACGCATCCATCCTCTGGCAAGCCAGATCGGACCGCGCGAAGACGCAGACTCCGCCCTTAAAACGGAATCTCGAATGTAAGTCGTATCCTGAGCAACGAAGATATGTCGAATCAGTTGACGAATCGATCTGGGTCTCAGTTAGGGCAAGGATATCAGGTTTCGTTGTTTGCAAACATTGGTTTACATTGGTATTGGTGAAACCGATGCCCCTGATGTTACAAAATGCCGTCACCAGTCGAGCATGTGTAGAGCCGCGAGAGCGAACCCGGTTATGCGATGACGAACCTCTTAAAGTTCCGTTATTTATCATGATATCTGCATGATGTTCCCCCTGACATACTCCCCGCGGAGATCCGAATGGGGGACTAGTTTACCCCCGGAGTTCTTTATATCAGAAGGTACTATCATGACTTATCTCCGTGTCAGTCCGGGCCATCAGCCACACATCCGAAACACCGTCGAAGATTTCGAAACTAGTTGGCTGAAGAGCAAGTTCTTTTATTCTGTTATTAGAATACGGGCGCAACGTGACTGCCTACTTCTTTCTTCTCTTTGTTCAACGTTGCTCAATTGCTTGGTAAATGAAATCAACATTGAGCCGAACCACACAAATGTAAAATGTTTTGCATGATCTTATGTTTCCTCAGTATTGTAATACACATGCTTTCAAAACCCACGAACACCAATATTTCCTTTCTTCATCCTCTTTCTCTTCTTTCACGGTGAGCTCTAATATGGAAATGTATTTCTTTTGTCCGCATGATTCGTCTAAGAAAACGTGAGCCTACATTTATTCTATATTCATCTAACCATTTTACTGTATTCCTGGAACAAAATAAAAATTAGTGAACTAATGGGCGATTAGTAAGTTTGGCTTAAAATGTTTAATATAAAATAGTATATCCCAATTATATACTCGTAAAATTATAATATAAATAATTATGGCAGGTGAAATTTTGTTTAGTCTTAATTCTCCTATATAACAAAATGTAGCAGATAACGAATTACGAGGGTTGCCTTTTATATTTCGGGATTAGAAAACAAAAACAAATATTGATCATCGAAAATCATTTTATTGTTTTTCAAAATATTCCCCATGAAGTTCTATACACTTTTGCATCCGTTTGATCCAATTGTCGAAGCACTTTTGCCACTCTGATTGGGGTATCTCCAACACATGCATTCTGAATGCAGCAAACGCTTCTTCAGGTGTCGAAAAACGTTTTTTTACGTACGGGAATAAAAAGAAGTCATTCGGTGCCAAGTCAGGACTATACGGCGGATGACCTATGAAATCGATGTGTTGCGTGCTCAAAAATGCAGTTGTCGCAGCCGATGTGTGAGAGCTCGCATTGTCGTGGTGAAGAGTGTTCCGTCTTCGGCGGTTGGTTTTCCTGATTTCTTGGAAGACAACTGGCAACAACTGTTTTCCGAAAAAACAGGCGACCATTTGCTTGGAAGTGCTCCGTGCGCGAACAACTTTTGTTGGATTTGGCTCATCTTGAAACACCCAGACAGTCGACTGCTGTTTACTTTCGGGCTCATACGCGTAAATCCACGATTCGTCACCTGTCACGATGTCATAGACGTGTTTCGAAGCACCGCGACCGTATTTTTTGAGCATTTCTTTCGACCAATTGACACGAGCCTTTTTTTGGGCGATTGACAAATTGTGTGGGATCCACCGCGAACAAATTTTTTTGACAGTCAAATGTTTATGCAATATTGAATGTATCCTGGTCCCACTAACGCCTAAGGTTGTCTCAATCTCACGATAGGTCACATGACGATCTTCCAATATCAGTTCGCGCACAGCATCAATGGTTTTCGGAACAACAACTGATTTTGGACGACCTTCACGAAATTCATCTTGGTCAACTACGACCACGATTGAATTCACCATACCATCGATAAACACTGGTCCTTGATGGAGCTTCATCGCCAAAAATTGAATTAAGTTCATCCATGCACTGTTGCTGAGTTAATCCACGCCGAAAGTTGTAAAAAATAATCGCACGAAAATGTTGACGATTTAATTCCATTTTTGGGCCGAGATGAATCTTTTAAGTTACTGTAAACAACACAAATAGCGCTCGTATGTCAAAACGTTCTGAGTGCGTATAACCTCAAAAATGTCCAACTTTACGACAGAGCTGTCAATTGTCGGATTGCAACACTAAGGTTGCCAAATCCCGAAACATAAGAGGCAACCCTCGTATTAGTTATTTTACATCCAATTTAATGAAATCATATAGATTTTCATTAGCTGGTGGTCCTAATAGTTTTGATTTTCACGTCTTTTAGGAGACACGAAGATTTATACTAGTTCTTGCGAAATGGGATATGCAGCGATTGCGTCATTATGCAATCTGAACATACAATTTCCTCCCTGCTATGTGGTACTTTTGTGGGATATTAACTATCGGTTAAGGGAAGAGCATTGCAACGCCATGCTTATTTAGGTATTCTATTTCCAAGAAAGCGTATGTAACTATAAGTTGCATAAGGCAAAGAACCTCATACGAAGACCGAGGGAAAACCTGAACATTGTTGAATAAATGACAGGTAAGTTGGCCATTAAGAAAGCATTAAGAGTCTACTGGGTAATTTAGCTGGAACGAATACGCCGCATATTACCGTGTCAAGAAACTGTTGGATCATTATTCATGTTTTCCAGATTCCGAGCACCTGACAAAATGGTTAGATTGCCTGCAAGTTTATCTCCGAAGACATCGCAATTATAAGGTTACTGGAGCAAAGTGAAACTATATGAATCACCGCTTCAAAAAGCCTTAAACTAATCCGACTCATGAATATGTCGTTAAGAGAAACGGGCCTTGTCGTTTCTGGTTTCTTTTTTGTTTGCTTTCTCATAGCTCCAGTAGAGCTAGACTTGCATATAAAGTTGGATCTTCTTTACATGAGATACGGACTGCGCCAACGGGGTCTTTGGTATCTGGTAGACGTAGTCGTCGTTGGTGTAGTTCTTCGGTGAAATCTCCTCCAATCGTTGGGTTTAATTGTGTTTCACTTGATTACACGCATTTCTACTAATTTACTTGAATTTTCGTGCTCTGGTGGATACGGTAAACATTTACGTTTTAAGGTTTCGAGATGACCTGCAACTTCGACACTATTGTCAATGTTTCAAGTCTGTTGGGCAGGCGTGAGAGTTGCTTGAGTGTTTTTGGGAACTCCTTCGATACTGTGTGTATCCGTTAGATATCTGTGAACAAATCAGTCAGATTTTCCATTAAAAGTAACAACAACAAAGAAACTAATAACTGATTGATATGATCGTAGTTCATCGGACATAAGACGGATGGGTAGTTATGCAGTGATAGCACGAACTCATTTAATTTCCCGTTAAAGTCAATGCAACTTACGCAGCACGCGTCGGCCGTACGAACACCTGGATATGCTTCAGAAGATTAGTTCAGTTTTAAGTTAAGACATAACACCATTCACACTGCTTCTATATTGTATTCAAACGTCTTTGTCTTGTGGAAGTAGAAAAAGAGGGGGGGCTAATCAAGAATTTAAGAGCAGAGGTGTTGAAATTAAAGGCAAAAAGGTTGGCACTTCGTGCCATTCGTTACAGTGGTAAGAGGTGTGATGAGCGGGTAGATAGAATAGAAAAGGGTTCCGAAAGTTATTGGGGTTGCTTTACACAATCGACTGAACCTGGGAGAAGACGGTAGATGAAGAGACTGTCAGCTTGAATTGTATCCTTTTTAAGCATATTTAGGTTAATTAGTTGAAGACATTTTGTGTAAGGTAGCAGAAACAGAGGGGTTTCTCAACTTAATCTTCGGAAGGAAAAACGAAAGAAACGACATTGAGTTCCTTCAATTCTGCGTAGGTGAGACATATGATGAAGGTACCAGACCCGGCTGGCATACTCCAGAAGAGGGCGGCAAAGGTAACATAGAGTAATCGAGTCACGTAAGAGCTAAAAACTTTCTTAGACCAACGTTCCATAAATTCGAGAGAAAAGTTGGCCTTGCGGATTATGTCATCAAAATCTGATAGAAAATCTTGCTCCTTGTCACCTAAGATATCCAGGTCGCGAATCGATTGAACCGACGTTACTGGGTGATTAGGTTTAGTGGGGCCACCACCCCATTTATTGGCTTAATTCAAGCAATGTAAGTATTTATAGGCTAAAGTATATATAACTTTACAAACTACACAACATAAGAACTAACTTAACTAAGCTCAACCCAAAGTAAACAGGACATATTATGAAGGCAAAGGCGGGTGTGGCAGGTAGGACAGGTTAGAGAGGAAAGTGTAGAAAGCGCCGCTTAAGATTTGTGGTGAGAATGGTTTAGGAGGCGGTGCTTGAGAGTATGGGCCTAGAGGTCAAAGTCGAACAAGGTGGAGTTGGAGTTGGCATTTCTCAGAATCCGCGAAAGAGGTTCATTGAAAACATAAAAGGTGCGGCCAGGTTTGAGAGGAAAGTGTAGAAAGCGCGACTTAAGATTAGCGGTGAGAAGGGTTTAGGAGGCGGTGCTTGAGAGATTGAGTAGAGAGGTTATAGCGTATTGCGACGATAGTGAAGAACGTGCGATTCGAACTGACGCTATGACGGTTAGAATCACTACAAATTGAACCAATGCTTAACACCTCCGGCTACTGGCCGCGTGTACGAATTCGATTTCTATACTCAAGTGCACTCAACTGATGTCGAATTCTTGTGTTATCGCTATGGCATACGGCTTAGATGCTCTTGCTAATTCGATTTTCCTTTCGGCGTTCTTCACTATTTGCTTGCATATTGTGTGTGTGTGTCAATTAGAAACGCCTCAAGGTCAAAGTCGAACAAGGTGTAGTTGGAGTTGATATTTCTTAGGATCCACGAAAGGGACTGATTGAAACCATAGGAGGTATGGTAAGGGTGGTGTAGAGAAAGTAGGATCATGCGTATTTCGATTGGTTTGTAGCCAGAGGAATTAAGTTAAAAAGATAGGCGAGGCTCCCCGACGGGTATACTAACCACTATACTATCGAGGAGCCCCCCATGGGTTCTCAGGGACAGTTAATATACGGGGGCAGTATTAAGGGGTTTTCCCATCCTAGCCGCCGGAGAGCGAACCGAATGAAGCGGCACTCAATACTTTCGCCTCTATGGATATTGGTAGCATATTCAAGTAGTGGACGGGCGAGAGCAAGGTAAAGGAATCGACTTACGTAGGGGTCAAGAAATTCCTTATACCATCGTTTTAAGAATCCGAGAGCAGAGTTGGGTTTCTGAATCGTCTCGTCAATATGAGAGAGGAAGATAAGCTCCCTGTGGCAAGAGATCCCGAGGTATCGAATAGATTAGACAATGTTTAATGGTTGGTTATGATGGGAATAGGCACGTGAGGATGAGTGAATACGCTTACGGGAAAAGGTTTTAGATTGGCATTTGGCAACGTTAAGTATAAAGTAATTTTTGTCAGACCAAGTCGAGAAGTCGTCAAGGTCTGATTGCAGCAGTGCAGAACCAAGTTGTGACTCGATGATCTTGTATATCTTGGCAGCAGCATTTAGAGACAAGCTGGAATTCTTAATGACCGCATCAATGTCATTAGGGGGAAAGTATAAATAGAGGGCCCGGGTGGCTACCTTGAGGGGCCCCAAAGGCAGCAAGGAATATACACCTGCCTACCCAGAAGAATAATCTCTGATACCGACTCCGCACAAGCGTTAACATCGGGGTTTCCGAAGCACACCTCGGGCCATAGAAAGGATGCGAAGGAATCTCGCAAATCGTCCCAGTTAGCAGCCCCATACTTCCATACATGGCGAAGCTGCCTAGGCCTGTTATTCGTTTGATATGCAAGTGCTTGTGCGACAGATACCAAGCAGTGATCTGAGTTTCCCAGTGGCGCAGAAACCTCTACGGTATAAATACTCGGTTCGGATGTCAAAACCCGATCCAGGGTGCTCACATAATCGCCTCGGGAATCCGGCACACGCATTGGTTCCCCCACGAGTTGAGTCAAGTTGTGACTTACAGCAAACATCTCCGCCAGCCTCCCAGCCTCGTCGGTTCTGTTCGAATGTACCAACCAGGCGGAATTGAGCACATTAAAGGCGCCAAGGACAACAATTTCAGAAGCTGGGTGTTTGATCTGTAGCCAGTCGACGATATGTGAAAGACGTTCAAAAAATGTCGCTGGTCGATCGTCATTCGGGGAGCGGTAAGACAACAAAGAAATTTAACAGAATTCCTCAGCAGGGCCTTCAACCACATGATGTCCATGTTATTGGGTTCCAACGCATCCATCCTCTGGCAAGCCAGATCGGACCGCGCGAAGACGCAGACTCCGCCCTTAAAACGGAATCTCGAATGTAAGTCGTATCCTGAGCAACGAAGATATGTCGAATCAGTTGACGAATCGATCTGGGTCTCAGTTAGGGCAAGGATATCAGGTTTCGTTGTTTGCAAACATTGGTTTACATTGGTATTGGTGAAACCGATGCCCCTGATGTTACAAAATGCCGTCACCAGTCGAGCATGTGTAGAGCCGCGAGAGCGAACCCGGTTATGCGATGACGAACCTCTTAAAGTTCCGTTATTTATCATGATATCTGCATGATGTTCCCCCTGACATACTCCCCGCGGAGATCCGAATGGGGGACTAGTTTACCCCCGGAGTTCTTTATATCAGAAGGTACTATCATGACTTATCTCCGTGTCAGTCCGGGCCATCAGCCACACATCCGAAACACCGTCGAAGATTTCGAAACTAGTTGGCTGAAGAGCAAGTTCTTTTATTCTGTTATTAGAATACGGGCGCAACGTGACTGCCTACTTCTTTCTTCTCTTTGTTCAACGTTGCTCAATTGCTTGGTAAATGAAATCAACATTGAGCCGAACCACACAAATGTAAAATGTTTTGCATGATCTTATGTTTCCTCAGTATTGTAATACACATGCTTTCAAAACCCACGAACACCAATATTTCCTTTCTTCATCCTCTTTCTCTTCTTTCACGGTGAGCTCTAATATGGAAATGTATTTCTTTTGTCCGCATGATTCGTCTAAGAAAACGTGAGCCTACATTTATTCTATATTCATCTAACCATTTTACTGTATTCCTGGAACAAAATAAAAATTAGTGAACTAATGGGCGATTAGTAAGTTTGGCTTAAAATGTTTAATATAAAATAGTATATCCCAATTATATACTCGTAAAATTATAATATAAATAATTATGGCAGGTGAAATTTTGTTTAGTCTTAATTCTCCTATATAACAAAATGTAGCAGATAACGAATTACGAGGGTTGCCTTTTATATTTCGGGATTAGAAAACAAAAACAAATATTGATCATCGAAAATCATTTTATTGTTTTTCAAAATATTCCCCATGAAGTTCTATACACTTTTGCATCCGTTTGATCCAATTGTCGAAGCACTTTTGCCACTCTGATTGGGGTATCTCCAACACATGCATTCTGAATGCAGCAAACGCTTCTTCAGGTGTCGAAAAACGTTTTTTTACGTACGGGAATAAAAAGAAGTCATTCGGTGCCAAGTCAGGACTATACGGCGGATGACCTATGAAATCGATGTGTTGCGTGCTCAAAAATGCAGTTGTCGCAGCCGATGTGTGAGAGCTCGCATTGTCGTGGTGAAGAGTGTTCCGTCTTCGGCGGTTGGTTTTCCTGATTTCTTGGAAGACAACTGGCAACAACTGTTTTCCGAAAAAACAGGCGACCATTTGCTTGGAAGTGCTCCGTGCGCGAACAACTTTTGTTGGATTTGGCTCATCTTGAAACACCCAGACAGTCGACTGCTGTTTACTTTCGGGCTCATACGCGTAAATCCACGATTCGTCACCTGTCACGATGTCATAGACGTGTTTCGAAGCACCGCGACCGTATTTTTTGAGCATTTCTTTCGACCAATTGACACGAGCCTTTTTTTGGGCGATTGACAAATTGTGTGGGATCCACCGCGAACAAATTTTTTTGACAGTCAAATGTTTATGCAATATTGAATGTATCCTGGTCCCACTAACGCCTAAGGTTGTCTCAATCTCACGATAGGTCACATGACGATCTTCCAATATCAGTTCGCGCACAGCATCAATGGTTTTCGGAACAACAACTGATTTTGGACGACCTTCACGAAATTCATCTTGGTCAACTACGACCACGATTGAATTCACCATACCATCGATAAACACTGGTCCTTGATGGAGCTTCATCGCCAAAAATTGAATTAAGTTCATCCATGCACTGTTGCTGAGTTAATCCACGCCGAAAGTTGTAAAAAATAATCGCACGAAAATGTTGACGATTTAATTCCATTTTTGGGCCGAGATGAATCTTTTAAGTTACTGTAAACAACACAAATAGCGCTCGTATGTCAAAACGTTCTGAGTGCGTATAACCTCAAAAATGTCCAACTTTACGACAGAGCTGTCAATTGTCGGATTGCAACACTAAGGTTGCCAAATCCCGAAACATAAGAGGCAACCCTCGTATTAGTTATTTTACATCCAATTTAATGAAATCATATAGATTTTCATTAGCTGGTGGTCCTAATAGTTTTGATTTTCACGTCTTTTAGGAGACACGAAGATTTATACTAGTTCTTGCGAAATGGGATATGCAGCGATTGCGTCATTATGCAATCTGAACATACAATTTCCTCCCTGCTATGTGGTACTTTTGTGGGATATTAACTATCGGTTAAGGGAAGAGCATTGCAACGCCATGCTTATTTAGGTATTCTATTTCCAAGAAAGCGTATGTAACTATAAGTTGCATAAGGCAAAGAACCTCATACGAAGACCGAGGGAAAACCTGAACATTGTTGAATAAATGACAGGTAAGTTGGCCATTAAGAAAGCATTAAGAGTCTACTGGGTAATTTAGCTGGAACGAATACGCCGCATATTACCGTGTCAAGAAACTGTTGGATCATTATTCATGTTTTCCAGATTCCGAGCACCTGACAAAATGGTTAGATTGCCTGCAAGTTTATCTCCGAAGACATCGCAATTATAAGGTTACTGGAGCAAAGTGAAACTATATGAATCACCGCTTCAAAAAGCCTTAAACTAATCCGACTCATGAATATGTCGTTAAGAGAAACGGGCCTTGTCGTTTCTGGTTTCTTTTTTGTTTGCTTTCTCATAGCTCCAGTAGAGCTAGACTTGCATATAAAGTTGGATCTTCTTTACATGAGATACGGACTGCGCCAACGGGGTCTTTGGTATCTGGTAGACGTAGTCGTCGTTGGTGTAGTTCTTCGGTGAAATCTCCTCCAATCGTTGGGTTTAATTGTGTTTCACTTGATTACACGCATTTCTACTAATTTACTTGAATTTTCGTGCTCTGGTGGATACGGTAAACATTTACGTTTTAAGGTTTCGAGATGACCTGCAACTTCGACACTATTGTCAATGTTTCAAGTCTGTTGGGCAGGCGTGAGAGTTGCTTGAGTGTTTTTGGGAACTCCTTCGATACTGTGTGTATCCGTTAGATATCTGTGAACAAATCAGTCAGATTTTCCATTAAAAGTAACAACAACAAAGAAACTAATAACTGATTGATATGATCGTAGTTCATCGGACATAAGACGGATGGGTAGTTATGCAGTGATAGCACGAACTCATTTAATTTCCCGTTAAAGTCAATGCAACTTACGCAGCACGCGTCGGCCGTACGAACACCTGGATATGCTTCAGAAGATTAGTTCAGTTTTAAGTTAAGACATAACACCATTCACACTGCTTCTATATTGTATTCAAACGTCTTTGTCTTGTGGAAGTAGAAAAAGAGGGGGGGCTAATCAAGAATTTAAGAGCAGAGGTGTTGAAATTAAAGGCAAAAAGGTTGGCACTTCGTGCCATTCGTTACAATGGTAAGAGGTGTGATGAGCGGGTAGATAGAATAGAAAAGGGTTCCGAAAGTTATTGCGGTTGCTTTACACAATCGACTGAACCTGGGAGAAGACGGTAGATGAAGAGACTGTCAGCTTGAATTGTATCCTTTTTAAGCATATTTAGGTTAATTAGTTGAAGACATTTTGTGTAAGGTAGCAGAAACAGAGGGGTTTCTCAACTTAACCTTCGGAAGGAAAAACGAAAGAAACGACATTGAGTTCCTTCAATTCTGCGTAGGTGAGACATATGATGAAGGTACCAGACCCGGCTGGCATACTCCAGAAGAGGGCGGCAAAGGTAACATAGAGTAATCGAGTCACGTAAGAGCTAAAAACTTTCTTAGACCAACGTTCCATAAATTCGAGAGAAAAGTTGGCCTTACGGATTATGTCATCAAAATCTGATAGAAAATCTTGCTCCTTGTCACCTAAGATATCCAGGTCGCGAATCGATTGAACCGACGTTACTGGGTGATTAGGTTTAGTGAGGCCACCACCCCATTTATTGGCTTAATTCAAGCAATGTAAGTATTTATAGGCTAAAGTATATATAACTTTACAAACTACACAACATAAGAACTAACTTAACTAAGCTTAACCCAAAGTAAACAGGACATATTAAGAGGCAACCCTCGTATTAGATTTCGATTTTCCTTTGTGGGGATCGAATGATGCATGGCTCTTCGGGCCCTGAAAAGCCCCACATCACTCCCTCCCCAGTGACGTAGTCGCGAAACAGGTAAGGCAGGGTAGGAGGTGGTTAGTTGATTATGGGCGCGCGCTTGAGCGCGAGTACGGGGAGGTTGTGCTGGTGGAGTAGGAGTGGTGTCAGTAGATGGAAGTGATTCTGGAGCGGAAGCTTCCAGAAAACAGGGCTTAAGCCTTTCGACGCTGACCGCGGATCGCTTGCCTCTAATGTCGATCTCGAAGACGCGGTCACTGATGCGGCGGAAGCCTTTAAATGGGCCATCATACGGTGGGTCGAGAGGTTTTTTGACCTTATCCACCCTGACAAAGACGTGCGTGCAGCTGTGCAGTTCAGGGTGGACGAAACGTTTTTTGGAGCCGTGCGTGGTTACAGGGGTTGCCCTAACCTTACGTAGCAGGTCACGGAGATGTCCCAATTCACGAAGTTGGTCACGCGGTATTTCGCCATTCAGGAAAAGTTCTCCTGGTAGAAGAAGGTTGGTACCGTAGGTAAGCTCTGCTGCCGAAGCACCCAGGTCCTCCTTAATACTTGTCCTCAGGCCGAGGAGGACGGTTGGTAGGGCGTCAAACCATTGTGTGTCATTATGACACATGAGTGGGGCTTTAAGAGATCTGTGCCAGCGCTCTATCATCCCATTTGATTGCGGGTGGTAGGCGGTGGTACGACTTCTTTGGCAGCCGAGAAGATTTGTTAGCTGCCTAAAAATGGTCGCCTCAAATTGTGGACCACGGTCCGAAATTATGGTGGTTGGTACACCGAAGCGTGTGACCCAGGTTGAATAAAAGGCCTTGGCGACTGATTCGGCAGTAACTGCCCGGAGAGGTGTCGCCTCTGGCCATCGCGTGCAGCGATCCATCATAGTGAGGATATAAGAAAATCCTCTTGATGGAGTAAGCGGTCCCACTATGTCTATGTGGACATGGGCGAAGCGTGCCGTGGGAAGCTTGAATTGCGCTGGCTCCAGTACATTATGTCGCGCTACTTTGCAGCGCTGGCACTGGAGACAAGCACGGGCCCAACCGGTGAGATCTTTGTTCATGCGGGGCCAAATGAATTTGCGACGGACAGCAGCAGCTGTTGCTCGGCCGCTGGGGTGGGCTGGGTTGTGGTAAACCTGGAACACGCCCTTACGAAGTTTCTCGGGAATGTAAGGTCTAGCGGTTCCAGTGGAGACATCACACCAGATTTCGCCCAAAGGGTCGCGAAGGGTAATTTTCTTGAGCTCTAGTGCCGTATCGGCAGTTAGGAGGGACTTGAGCTGTTCGTCCTCCTCTTGAGCTAGGGCAAGGTCTGTGTTATTCAAGGCGGTACGCAAATGAATCGTATCGATTCGAGAAAGGGTGTCCGCCGTGACATTCTGTTTACCGGAGATATGCCTTATCTCCGTAGAATATTGCCCAATGAGGTCTAATTGACGCTCTTGTCGGGGGGGGGGGGGGGGGGGGCATTTCCCGACTTCTTCCGGAACGCATAGACCAATGGTTTATGGTCTGTTAAGATAGAGAGTGAGCGACCTTCTATCATATGACGGAAGTACTTAACAGCGCTGTAGATCGCGAGTAATTCTCGGTCGTAGGCGCTGTAACGTCGCTCGGTGGGACTCAGCTTCCTTGAAAAGAAACCAAGTGGTTCCGGACGGCCTTCAATGTCCTGTTCAAGGACGGCTCCGATTGCGGTATCCGATGCGTCGCATTGGATAGAAAGTGCCGCTCCCTCGAGAGGGTATCGGAGTAAGGTGGCATTTGCCAATTGTTCTTTGGACAGTTGGAATGCTCTGTCAGAGACTTCTGTCCAATTAATGGGGCGCTTATCATTGCGCTTAGCTCCTTTTAAGAATTCATTGAGCGGAGCTTGAATCTGGGCAGCATTCTTCAGGGTTGGACGATAGAAGTTAAGCATGCCCAAAAATCGACGAAGCTCACTCACGTTAGTTGGTCGAGGATACTTCATGAGGGCCTCCACACGGTCTGGTAGTGGGCGAATGCCCTGGTTGTCAACGACATAACCCAGATAGGTGATTTGCTCCTCGGCGTATTGACACTTATCTGGGTTGATGACAAGACCGAATTCACGGAGGCGCTCTAGGACCTGACGTAAGTGGCGTTTATGTTCGGCGTGGTCTTTGGAGGCGATGAGAATGTCATCAAGGTATGCATGGCAGCAATTAAGACCTCGTAAATCCGTGTCGATATACCGCTGGAATGTCTGTGCGGCATTCCTGAGGCCGAAAGTCATCACTTTGAACTCGAAGAGTCCGAAAGGTGTAATGACTGCGGTCTTGGGGATGTCTTCTGGTGCCACCGGAATTTGATGGTATGCCCTGGTGAGATCCAGGGTAGTGAAGACATTGCACCCTCGTAACTTGTACGAAAAATCGTAGAGGTGTGCTATTGGGTATCTGTCCGGGACAGTTGCTGCGTTCAACAGCTTGTAATCGCCACATGGGCGCCACTCACCAGAACGTTTCTTCACCAAGTGGAGTGGGCTTGCCCAGAGGCTGTCCGACGGTTGGCAGATACCTAGTTCGATCATGTGCTCGAACTCCGCGCGCGCCGCATGTAATTTTTCAGGAGCCAGTCGACGTGGACGCTGGCTCACCGGGGGACCACGTGTTTCTATATGATGAAACATCGTGGCTTTATGTCGACGCTGGTTAGGTAGAGGAATTGTTGTACTAACAAATTCCTGTACCATGGCTTGAAATGGGTCTGTGCACTCTGTGGCCCTTGAAGTTGCCGCTGGAGATGCCGTCATGGGCAACGGGGGTGCGGTTGGAGCCACTAGTCTGTTATGGGTCGAATCGACCAACAGATTATGTGCACCTAATAGGTCGGAACCTATCAGGGGTTCATTTACGTCCGCAATGACGAAACGCCAAGTGATCGGACGACAAAGACCCAATTGAAGTGTCAGCTTTTTACGTCCGTACGTAAGTATCGGCGTATTATTTGCAGCTGACAATTTAAGTGCGGCTGGCACGCGGTTACGCGGAGCAAACGATCGCGGGAGGACTGAAATATCGGCGCCGGTATCGACAGTAAAAGCGATATTCAGTTTGGAATCCCGGATGGTTAGGCGACTTATCGTATGGGTGCCGGCCGAATGCGCGAGGGGGTCGGTCGGCAAAATTAGTTTAAAGAGCGCCTCTGGTTGGTGGAAGGTTGCGTCCAACCGCAAGGCGCCTTGCAATTGAATGCGCGATCACCATATCGTTGGTGATTGGCGCACCACGACAGAGTAACGGCATTATCAGGTATATTCTGCCTATTGATATTGCCGTTACGGGGAGGTAGAGCCGGAGCTCGCTGTGAATTGGCCCGGTGAGGGCCATTTTGGGTGGAATTGGCCCTCTGTGGGGCATTTTGAGGGATATAGACCCTCTAAGGGGCAGTTTGGAAGGAATTCTGCCGATTGAGAGGACGGCTCGGCATGGCACGATTCTGGGCGCCTCGAGGATTGTTTCTCACCTCCGCGCGAAATTGACTTATCTCGCGGAGGAGTGAGGTTTGGAGCGCCCGGTGGTCAGCAGGAGTTACTTGTGGTGGCGAACTTCTTTGGTTAACTACGTTGGGGCCTGCCTCTGGATTCCCCTGAGGGAAATTGGTTGAGGCGGGCCTTCTATGAGGTAATTGGGTTTGAGGAGGATGGATAATTGGGACCAATTGAGGGGCTGTGAAAGGCAGACGAGGGTGCCGTGTAGGCTGGGCGGCGTGTTGAGAAACCGCCGCTACCTGGTACGCAGGAGGCTCAGAATACTGATCTGAGCTTTCCATAATTGCGTCCGCAATTTTGGATAAATAGCCCAAATTCTGATTGGGTTGGGCTATAAGTGCCGAACGGGCATGTTGGGGAAGACACCTCAAAAAGTGAGGCAGTATAAGGTCGTCCCCAATCCTGGTCCCCGCTATAGAGCGTAAATGGGTCAGGAAAAGAGATGGTCGCATCCCAGAAAGGTTGATTACGGCGGCTAAGCGTTGTTGCCGCACACTTCCAGGCTCGTCCAAAGCGTCGAGCAGAGCTTCACGCATGTTGCTATACGGGTTGCGGCTGGCCGACCTTGTTATGTGGGCAACATGCGGTCGCTGAGTGCGGTCAAGCACTTTCAACAGCTCGACTGCACGAAGTTGTTCGTCGTGCAAGGCTGAGGCCTGGAAAATGCGGTCTGCCACTGCAAACCAAAGGTCTGGGTCCTCCTCATCGAAGGGGGGAAGCCCTATATTTGAATGGCGAGTCCCATTCCCGAGGCTGGAAGCATCGTGGAACTCTTGGGGCTCTGATTGCCTATGCTCTTGTTGAAAAGTACCGGCACTAGTTGTGGGCATTAAAATCCCGGAATTTACCAAAGGGCCGGTACAAGGGGCGTTAGGAGCGGTTGGGAGAGCGTTAGAAGGTTGGGGTCGGTTAACGACACTGGGGGCAACGGGTGGTGCCAGAGGAGTAGATTGTGCCGCCAAGTCTTGGTCAGCATTGACTTGCTCAGCAGGGAAATCGACGCTGAAGGCGTCGTGAAATTCAAGGGACTCGGGTTGATCCTGGGCCTTTCTGGCCGTGGTGCTTCTCGTGATGACCGTTATAGGTTGTAACGTGAAACGGGAGTCGAGGGCGTAAGAGGACGCGAAGAAAGGTGAAAGGAGGCCAAGTAAAAGAGTCAAAGGCGTCGAATATGTTCGAGTAGAGTCGGGTGGTGTAGCTTAGAGTCGCGAATGTTAGCGAAGAGTATTGTGCGTTTAGTTGTGCCCTGAAGGGGCTTACGACAGTCGTTGTGTTACCAAAAGGGCAAAAATTGTACGAGTTCCAGATCCGTACGATAGGTCTGTTGACTGTACTACCGATAATTGGCGAACTATTCGAATTAATAGTGCTATGGGAAACGCGTTTGCCTAGGAATTTTAATATTTCCGTTCTCTAATGAGACTTCGGTAGTGTAGTTCCGTTAATTATTTTACTTTTAAAGGAAAGAAAAAAAAGGTTCTAAAATTGATAGTAAAAACAAATAATAACAAAAAATTAAAATTAAAATCCGACAAAGAAAGGAAAACAAGGTTTAAGCGGTGCAATTTCGGCAAAAGGGGCGTATATTGCCTATACTTAGTACCCTGAAGGGGTTTACAAATGGTTTTATTTTGTATTGCCAATGGTGGCTTCAATAAATTTAATTTATCTATTTGCGTTGCTATTGTTACAGATTCTCGTTTACAAACAAATCCTCCCAAACTAATACATTAACATAAGATCAATGCAGCAGATTTATTTTCTCTAGATATAGAATATATAAATTGTAGAGCTAAATTAAATTAAGTTCGGTGTATTAATACTATAATAAAAAATTGTGTAATCCATTTGTAAATAACATAAATTAAACTTTTTCATATTTTGTTCGGGGTCTTGAAACAGAGTATTTTAATTTACAAAAGAAGAGAAAAAAAAATTTAGTCAAACAGACAAGAAACAATCACAATTCAAACGAATGTCTTCTTAAACAATCTTAAACCTGAGATCGTTGCGTAACAGTTTTGTGCTTATTTTTGTACTAATATCTCGTTCTAAATTATCCTTCGAATCACATGTGAAATAGAAATTTAGAAAATATAATACGCTCGCAATATCAAGTATATTTTATTAATGTTCACTACAATGACGCTGACATTTTAATCTTAAATGTACTATGTAAATGTATGTCGAATTCAAATGCGTTTTATATAAAAGTAATTTCTAATTTTGATTGAAAACTGTTTTATATAATTTATATGTGAGATTTTAAATTGTTTTCATTTTATTTCCTCTACGTTGCTGTTCTATGCTTACCCTAGATGGCTAAACAAACGCACTTCACTAGAAGTTACCAAAAATAAAAAAAAAAAACTAGTGTTTGTACCTGGGGTGTTGATTAGAGGTGTTGTTGATCGATCTTGGTGCGCTGCTTTCCCGTTCGTTGTCGTCTAATGATGTTGTTCCTCGTGTGGGGTGTTATGCCAGGTGCTGTTGTTGGGCTGGCGTTGGGGCGTACCCTTTAATTGTTTAAATTTGGCACTGAATATATATTACCGTATTTCGAATATAGTTTTGTCACAAAACTTCGAGATATTTGATCGATGATATGATCAACAATACGAATGTATTCCGACTCCTTTTCGGGAGTTTGCGAGTTCTTTCGCGGGGTCACCAATGTGGTTTAGTTTTGCCTAAACACCAAGCACGGGTGCGGATTTTGCTAAAACACCACCGATGTTACGCAGGAAATTGTTCTCTTATGGCTGCTCACACACGAGACACGAAAATAAAACACAGTGGTTATGTACTCGGTAACTTACTTACTGTTCATTAATAAAACGCACGATCACCAATTTCCGTGGAATAAAACGCTGGAGTAGTTTTCCGTTTAGTCTTTATTGTTTAAATGTATACTTGTTTGTTGGTTCACTTAACTACTGATAATCGATTAATTAATAAATATATCGCACTGTAACAGTAAATTATTTTACGTTGATTTAATTTTTAATTCGTTTCGAAGCTGCGAGTCCAAAATAGTTTGTGGTAGTCCGATGATAAAAAAATAAATATTTGAAACAGGTATGAAACCACGCGAAACAAATTAACTACGGCGACTTTCTCTCTGCTCTCGTACCACACACCACTGGTGATAAAATCTGACTGGGGATTTAATGCCCACAAAAGAAAAGGGACATCCAAAGAAAACCGCAAAAGGGGAGGAGCTACACGATTAACTCGAGGTAGTTAATCGTGATTGGACCGGGTGAAATAGGTATACATTATGCTTGTGTGCGTATACCTTGCATACGATCGTCCGACGACCGTGGATGGAGGCCAACATCGCTACAGCATCTTCCACGAATGTAAACAATAACATCTGGGGTGAGAAGGACATGAACCGAAGATCTGGTCATCCTATGGGAGGCCATAAATCAACATTTTGGTTGACGATGTAAATTCCCTTTGGTCCGCCGACGGGTGGCGGCCGTTATTAGGGGATTGTGTATGTATAGCATTCTGTGGTGCCAATGCGATGTTTAAATATTGCAACGAATATAGGGTGCAGCCATTGCCAGATGTTGAAAGTAAACACTTGCTGGCTGCATCCAATTCGTTGCTTGTTTGCGGTCCCTGATCGGTGGGGACCGATAATAGGAAACCAGCGGTTGTTGGTAATTAGGGAAATGTTTGGTTTGCCTCAGCCGAAACCTTGTCGGCGGTGGCAAACCAATGGGACCTAATAGCCGCATGCAAGGAGTGCCATGGGGCAAACAATAAAACGAGTCAACAAGGAACTCTTTGTTGGTGTTGTTTCCATAGCATAAGGCTATGAAAACGAGATGCCCTGGGTAGAATGTATGCCTAAGGATAGGATTTCAAATGCCACGGCAATGTGATAATCTTTGCCGTGGACTTATGTTTTTTTTAGGAATCGATGCCTGCCCGAGGGTGAATTCTCGATGCCACGGCAAAGTGATAAGCTTTGGCGTGGACTTAGTGTTTTTTTAGGAATCAATGCCTGTCCGAGGGTGAATTTTCGATGCCACGGCAAAGTGGTAAGCTTTGCCGTGGACTTAATGTTTTTTTAGGGATGGTGTTGGAGAAAAGGGGGTTTGGACGGAAAACGCAACCTTGCTGAAGTTCGACTTAGAGGTGAGTCGGTTCGCCTGGAATAGTGGGGATCGAATGACGCATGGCTCTTCGGCCGCTGAAAAGCCCCACAAGGTCATTAGTCTTGCGCCCGAGGCTCCCCGACGGGTATACTAACCACTATACTATCGAGGAGCCCCCCCATGGGTTCTCAGGGACAGTTAATATACGGGGGCAGTATTAAGGGGTTTTCCCATCCTAGCCGCCGGAGAGCGAACCGAATGAAGCGGCACTCAATACTTTCGCCTCTATGGATATTGGTAGCATATTCAAGTAGTGGACGGGCGCGAGCAAGGTAAAGGAATCGACTTACGTAGGGGTCAAGAAATTCCTTATACCATCGTTTTAAGAATCCGAGAGCAGAGTTGGGTTTCTGAATCGTCTCGTCAATATGAGAGAGGAAGATAAGCTCCCTGTGGCAAGAGATCCCGAGGTATCGAATAGATTAGACAATGTTTAATGGTTGGTTATGATGGGAATAGGCACGTGAGGATGAGTGAATACGCTTACGGGAAAAGGTTTTAGATTGGCATTTGGCAACGTTAAGTATAAAGTAATTTTTGTCAGACCAAGTCGAGAAGTCGTCAAGGTCTGATTGCAGCAGTGCAGAACCAAGTTGTGACTCGATGATCTTGTATATCTTGGCAGCAGCATTTAGAGACAAGCTGGAATTCTTAATGACCGCATCAATGTCATTAGGGGGAAAGTATAAATAGAGGGCCCGGGTGGCTACCTTGAGGGGCCCCAAAGGCAGCAAGGAAGGGGTTGGATATCACGGACCTGAACCGAACAGAATAAAATTTATCCTTTAGATAGGAAGAAATCCATTTCAGCAATCCAGGTTCGAGGCCGCGGGTGGATAATCGGAGGAGGACTAGAATGTTGGAGATTTTGTCGAATGCTTTACTGAGGTGGTTTGAGACCATATTGACCTTGTTACCGTGCCCTAGTGCTCTAAATAGAAAATAAAAGTGCTGGGGGTGAAGGGTTCGCTTCAGTGAGAAAGTAGTTAATTGACATTTGACATGGAACTTGAAACCTGTAAAGATCTATTTGCAGGCAGGAAGGCCGAAAGAGATTTTCATCATCATCATCGGCACTACAATCGGGACCCGGGCTTGGCCTTATTTAGCAAATCTCTCCATCGGTATCCGGTCCTTATCCGAGACTTGTTAAATTTACCATAATAATTTGTTTTTCCGGGCAAGGTTATTAGCCGTGCGCCAACCTTTCTCAGGATGTCGCTGCATGCATTAGTTCACTACTTGGCGGGTGCCAAAGTAGCTATCCAGGGGTGTCACGTGGAGACTACATGTCAACTTGGATTAAATAGGGACAAGGTTCGTCCTGGCCTTCGCCATGTTGAAAGCAGAGACTTTGCCCTGTATGTTCGTCCCCATCCCACCCAAAATGGGATTTCGGAGTACGGTTAAATGTTAGAGCAGAGTGCGAGCGGAAAGAGAGGAAGTGGATAGGAAAAGAAGGTATCGATGTACATAGGTTGGACTTTACAACGACGAGGGAAGACATTATCAGATAGAGTATTCCACACTCGTGTGGTTCGGCTAACGAATGACTCTCTATGTTTGTTTGTGCGCCTGAAGTTTACTTTCATCGTGAATTGATGCGTATTCTCAGACTGACGGGTATCGCGGGAAAATGTCTGAGGAGGCGGAACGCATCCAGCAAGTTCAGTTGAGCAACGATCGTGATAATACCTATAGAAAAGAGATAGGTACGATGCGTTGCGCCTATGTTCAACCGACGGAATTGATCGATTCACAGATGGGTGCCCAATAAGTTTCACTGCTCGTTTGTGCATCCTATCGAGTAGTGCAGTTTTGGATCGGGTAGTACAGTTTTGGATGCGCCTGACCAAATATGGGAGTTAAACTCCATTTTGGGACGAATATACGCCTTGGAATCAAATGGTGGGCCATTCGTTTTGACAAGTTTAATGTTGTTAGCATAAAGGGAGCTGGAAAACCACTTAGAACTAGAATCTGTATCATTTGTGGTGAGTGTAAACGGAAACTAGTATGTATATCATCATAATCATCGGCACTACAACCGGGATCCGGTCTTGGCCTTATTTAACAAGTCTGAGGCTTGTTAAATTTTCCATAATAATTTATTTTTTCCGGGCAAAGTTATTAGCCTTGCGCCAAGTACGTACATCATTTATAATTAATATAAATATGAGAGAATCAAGATGCTTACCCTGAGGGACACCTGAAGGGAGAGAAAAAGGTTAGGGCAGATCTGAATGTTACCATGTAGACCAGTTTATTTAGGGAGGAAGAAATCGACTTAATCAATAGAGAAGCCAAGATAATATAATTTGAAAAGTGTGAGTTTGTGTAAAATGTTTACTGAAGTCGGTTGTGATAATATCGCCTCCCTTACCATTCTTTAAAGCATGGAGTGTGTGGGGTGAGAATTCTACCAGCTTACCGGTTGTAGACATATGTCTATTTATTAGGTTTGTTTTAATGGTTGCGCCAAAGGATGAGTAATCTTCTAAAGACACCATGGGCCAGGGCCTTTGGCATGCACGATTTATAGAGTTGTACAGTAAGTCACAGCGGTGCGGCTACATACTAAAACACACTCTTGTATTTCCTATCAGTCTCCCTGTGGGAATTACTTTAGGTTTTCCTTCGCGGGACTGGATATATCTTTAGCTTGGTCTCGTATTGCTTTTTGAGACTTTTTTTCTCACTCTTTTGAGCTCGTGCACCTTATTCTGTACTTGGGTTACCAGAGTACAGATTTTAGTCCAACACTTCTCTGACCGCATCATATAATCAACGAGATGCCTTCGCTCCGAATGGTTGTTTCTCCATTGACCGAAGCGGCTGCATACGAAAATGACGTTCAGCATCCCCTTCTCATTCTTTGCATTGTTGACAGAGATACTATAGTACTATAGTCCTTAATGCACAAAGCCTCTGTGTTGGTTTCATCATTCTTTTCAGCTGTTTGTAGACCTTCTGCTGGCGGTGGCGCGGCATATGATAGCATAGATGTGATCCTCCTTGACAGGATAATTCTCTTACTACATTCTAGGCCACCGATGTTTGATAAATGACCGGATATGGCTGCTTGTACGCTTGCGCCTTTCTTACTCGCTTACTATATGTAAGACTTATATTTTAGTCCATTGTCGAGCTTGGTATTGGGTTATAAGTGCTTAACCGCTTCCTTTGATAACCACATTGATTGGGTGAGGGATTTGGAGCAGAAACATAACGCTACCCATAGAATATTCTCAAAGAGTTTTGGAATGTGGAAAATTAACAACAGGACGATAATATAATACATCACATTTCAGTCCATTTTTTATAGGGAATTCACCAGGAGAAAGAGATAAATTGATGATCGTCGAGAGGGGGAATGAGAGATTGGAGGATCATTTTTTGAGAAGTCGATGTAGCGGAGATTGTTTTTGGTTAGACGGATTGCTTGTCTTTAAATGTTTGCGAATATTAAAAGCAAAACTTCAAGCATTAGGACGGTATTCGAGTATGAGTTTTATTTGACATTTGTATACAAAAAGTTGAGTCGAAGTGATACTGAGATGTTATCAGCAACTTTCTTGTTGTTGTAAAGCATGGCGGGTGTGGGATGTGTACTCTACTGGGTTAGTGGTGGTATTCGACAAATGTTCATACCACGTTATATTCCCAGTGTCCGTGACACGCACCAAGTTTATCGCGTTGAAGTCAACGAGATTAGCCTTTCCCCATTTTGTCCAGATCTCGATTTAGAGAGTCGATCTGGATGTACGCCAGGTTGTATCTCCCTTGCTGTTGTGGTAATCGACCGATAATTCGGAAATGAAGTTATCAGTATTATCATCGACAAAACTGAATATTGTGTTGTCAGTTGATACAAGCAAATCATTAATATGAAGCAGAAATAGAGCTAGCACCAAGGTGGGATAGTAAAGAACAGCCGATTGATGGAAAGTGTCGATTTTCCAGGAAATTATTTATTCAATCGCAAACTTGTTGGGAAAAGTTTATACTCGTATGAACGAAGCTTATTTAGTATCGTTGCCAGACGCGGTCAAAAGCCTTAGATAAGCAGAAATAAAGTTAGCGCCATCGTAAAGAAGAGCCGATTGACGGAATGCATTGATTTTCTAGGAAATTCTTTATGCAACCGCAAAGTTGTTGGGAAAAGTTTATATGAACGAAACTTATTTAGTACCATTGCCAGATGCGCTCAAAAACCATCCAATGCGATTGTTCCTGCGTTACCATGATTCCATCTAGTAGATGCCCAGATGCCAGTCACAACGCCCAAAAAGTTTTCTGAAGAGCGTCTACCAGGGAATCCATGTTGGCGATCTTTTAGGAATCCATTTGATCCTAAATGTTTAATAATAATGATTTTTCAATTACCTTGGACAATATGGAGTGAAGCTAGCGGGTGGTCATTTTTTGGGAAACACGTTTTCTCTTTCTTTGGGATTGATTGAATTCGAGCAGCTTTATAATAGGTAGGTAAGGGTCAGGTATAATTGCTGATATTCCATCCGAAACGGTTCTTGCAGCCTATGCGCAGAGAATGGGAATGCATCGAGCAGTTCGTTCTGGGAAGATTACATCTGGAATTGATGATTGTACCGGCGCGATCACAGGTGGCTACAAAAAACCAGCATCCAGGGTTGAGTTCGTGGAAAATAAATTCACGAAAACATTACCTTATCTTTGAAGTTCTTGCCAACAAACCGCGCCATTCGCATTTCTAGAGATTTCTCTGGCTTGGAATGGCGTGCTGTTGTTTTCTCAAACTCGCTGGCCCCGTTTAGGAATAGTATTCCGATGACATAAAATTGTGGAGCAATTTGAGTTTTTTTTATTTTACATAGGAAGTGATATAGCGTTTGCGACGATAGTGAAGAACGTGTGATTCGAACTGACGCTATGGCAGTTAGAATCACCAACAATTGAGCTAATGCTTAACACATCAGGCTACTGGCCGCGTGTACGAATTCGACCCCTAAACTCAAGTACACTCAACTGATATGGGATTGTTATGTTATCGCTATGATATACGGCTCTGATGCATTTTCTTATTCGATTTTCGTTCGGTGTTCTTCACTATTTGCTTGTGTATTGTGCGTGTATCTGTTAGAAACGCCCCCGTGATTTAAAACCGTCACATCCGTTTTCTACTGAATTTTATACAGTTCAGCCGGAGGCGAAAATGTGAACTCGTAGTAGGTACTTCGGAAAAATTTTTCATTGAAAAATATTCCTTTTGAGGTGGGAAAATAAATAAGACAAGCGTTTTTTAATGTAACTTCTTGAAGTTTCGAAAAAGGTATTTTAAATTCAGGTGAAAAGTCTTTTAAAGTGCAGTGATATGTGAGTTTGCACTCTACTGGGAACTGGAGTATTCGCAGTAATTGATTGAAGAAAAACAAGAGAATTGGTCGACAGGAGCGCTAAAATCTGGATAATCCAGATCTTATGCATTTTGTATCAATTGAAAGAGTTTTACAAAGGGTAACTTAGAAACTTCGACACTACATTCTGGTTGGTGAAAATTCATATTGCTTGTAGACATATGCAAAAAATCTACGGTCTGAAACTTCATTTAAAAAATTAATTGTTACAATTTTTATTTTGATTTATTGGCCTGTCGACACCCGGAAGTTCATGACCTCACCGACTCGGCTCAGCCATTGTTCCCTGTCCTGTGCACTCTCCTTCCACGTTACACCATCTGATCCGATCTCCTCGAGTTCTAATCTAACATTGTCCTCGCATCTCCGCCGCGGCCGTCCTGTTGGTCTCTTCCCCGTTAGTTTACCGTCAAGGACTCTATGCAAGGTCCTATCATCGCCCATTCGCGCTACGTGTCCGACCCATCTTAAACTTCGCGATTTGATTACTCTCACTATTGTAGGTTTGTGGTATAGCTCTTCCAATTCGTGGTTGTGGAGTTTCCTCCATTGTCCTGACTTCTCGTCATATTTACCGCCAAATATACCCCTTAAAACTTTGTTCTCGAATACGCGGAATTTGTTCTCTTCGCGTTTTGTGAGAGCCCATGTTTCGCATCCGTATAAAGCAATCGGCATGATTATGGGTCTATAGACACGGAGCTTTATATTACGTGATAGCAGTTTGGATTTCATCAGTTTACTGGCTGCACGCCAATTAGCGTTGCCGGAGTGTAGTCTTTTGTTAATGTCCTTCGACGTTTCGTTTCTGGTCGTCAGTATCGTTCCCAGGTATTTAAATTCTTTGACATTGTCAAATATCTTCCCCCTGGCGTTTATATGTGTTCTCTGTGGTCCACCTGCTCTTGCCGTAATCATGTACTTTGTTTTGTCTTCATTTATTTGTAGGCCCACCTCTTCTGCCGCTTGCAGCATGATTTCACAGTTTTTATTTACAGTTTAGAGATTATCGTCCAGAACGGCGATGTCATCCGCATATGCGAGCGCTTGTGTGACCCCATGCAGAGACGATCCGGCCATGTTCTCGTCTTGTACCTTCTGATGACATACTCGAGCACAAGGTTAAAAAGACCATCGCTCTGTTGGTTTTCTATTCTAAAGCGCCCTTTGTTTTCCTTCATGCAGATTTGAATGAGGGTGGCATATTTTTTCACGACTCCCAGCTCAACTACAATATGGCAGAGTCTTTGTCTTGCGACTGAGTCGTATGCTTTTTTTAAGTCAACGAACAGTTGGTGAACCGTCTCTCCGCATTCCCACATCTTTTCCAGTAGTGGCCTCATTGTGAACATTTGGTCGCTCGTTGACCGAATAGTTACAATGCAAAATATTAATAATTACAACTCCAGCCGAAGTAAAACTATTAGATTTAACTTACCATGTAATTTTTTTTTTACATTGCAGTTAATAATAAATAAACGAAAATAAAAATAATTGCTTAATAGACATGAGTAGCCGATGATTTACATAGGCTGAAATTCCGTTGTTTTCTAGTTACTACGTAAAACATAAAATGTTGTAACCAGTATCCAGCTTTATGTTTAGTACGTAGTTCCAAGCGACTTTTTAGCTTTTAGCCAAAGAACTTACTAGTTATTCATCTGAGACAGTGAAAAATTAGGCAACATGAAGGCTTTAATTTCAGTGAAATGTTTCTGTATATATGATGTTAAGCTCTACATATATAATCCTGAAAGCGTCAGTATATTAGAGGTTTTAAAGGAACATACTCTCAATCATTGTCACCGTCTTTCATTAAATACTGCTAAAAGCGTTTATTTTTTTCACGGTTTAACTTAGTTTCTAATGTAACCCTCAAATGAAAACTATTAGTGAGACTAGAAGGCATACATTTTTATTGGTTTCTAATGTACAGTTGTAAACAATTTAAATTACAAAACTTTGACTACATTCATTTTTTACTGAACTTTATGTGTCAGTGACAAACAAACTTAAGAGAATATTTGTGAGACGTGTTAAATTTCAGAGGCTGTAACTATAATTATAGGAACTCTTAATTTTTCTGGTTTACTCTAAAGCGACCTCTATTGATTTAACGAGATGAATATTTATAGAGATTCAGTTTATTCAAAGTCTTCGAATATCAAATAGAAATCTGTAAATGCTTATTTAACATACAAGCTGCTGTGGGTTCATTTTAAGCGCAAATTAAACAGTGTCATGTTAGATGACAGCTTTTACGGGATTGTTGCGTTCAAAATAAATGTCAATTTGACATATGAAGTACGTGCCAATTTGACATAAAATATAATATATACATTACAATATAATAAGAAGTACATGCAGGTACTTCAAGTAGTACTACACAAGTGGTACTTTGGACATACATATATACCAGTACCAAATGGTAGGGATCACAATTAAGTCAAGCACATACGTCAGGCATGCGGATATTTGTATAAATAATTATATTTACATACAAAAGTAGGAATGATTGCTATTTATACTAATGTATTTATACTTAAGTTTGGCGCAACGCTAATAGCCTTGCCCGTAAAAATAACTTACTATGGACAATTTAACAAGCCTCGAGACTTGGTAAATAAGGCCAAGACCGGATCCCGGTTGTAGTAACGATGATGATGATGATTTATACTTAAGTATCTATAAAGTATAAATAAATATAAAATAGCAATCTCGTGACGCGTTATTTTTTTATTGGTAATATGCTCAAGCATAGGAGATTTTAAAATCGCTTTATATGTTAAACCCCGAAATCTGAGACCGTACGTGGGGATGGTATCGATATAATAGCTGTCCAAGTAGAAACTCGGCTCTTTTTTCCAATTCATTTTTATTGGAAAAGATACTTATACGAAGGTTAAGTCAAATTGTTTGGCGAGAAACTCCAAACTGTTCTACAAGCTCTTTTTGAGTTTGACATTTTCATCCAGTCAAATTGAAATTCTTCGTCGTAAAATTTTCTTATTGCACCTGGACGTGTGGCGTCCTCGAGATGCCATCCCTCTTCATGACTACGCCAGACTTCACACCGCGTCCTTGACAAGGGATACATTGGAAGAAATGGACTGAGAAAGCCTCGAACATCCTCCCTATAGCCCAGACTTGTCTTCCTGTGACTCTTTATTGTTCGCACCCTTAAAGGAATTTTCGCCACTTGGCGAAAGCAAATTCGAAAGTAATGAAGAAGTCGAGGAGCACGTGCGCAATTGGGTAACAACACCCGGTAAATCCGTCTACGAAGAAGGCATTTTAAGGCTTCCAAATTTTTGGCAAAAGTGTGTAGATCACACAGGAGACTATATTGAAAAATGTTGTTATTATGGTTAATATGTAACATTATTCAATAACTGTATAACTGTCGAAAAATCCAACGAGGTGTATTTGGAGTTGACGTAGTAGACTCAGCTTTCGGGAAAGGCGCATGTTGAAGCCATACAATGTATTGCGCGGGGGGGGGGGGGGGGGGGGGGGGGGGCTTTAGTTATGTCCGTGTGGTCCGAGGGTGTGAATTTAGGAAAGTTGAGTTCAAAAAGTAGACGCAGTTGACACGAGCCAGAGAGGAGTCGATGAGTAAGCAGAATACAGAATGTTGACCCGTACTTTACGCTCCTCAGGATTTTGGGCTTGATTGGAGCGGTTGGTGTACGGGGGCGGGATTACAGGATTTTCACAAGCTAGTCCCCAGAGAGCAAACCGTTGGAAGCGGACTTGGATGCTTTCGATTCTACGGATATGAATGTGTTGATAGGGGGACCACACCTGGCACACGTACCATGGTAAGGGGCTAGCGGGGTAAACGTAAAGGGACCGGGATACGTACGGGTTGGAGAATTCCTTTGACCAGCGTTTCATGAACCCGATCGAGTTGGCTTTCTGGATTATCTCGTCAATATGAGGTTGTAAGTTCCGTATCGCATAGCATTCTGAGATCTCGTATAGTGTGGATAATGGTTAGCGGTTGGTTATGGAGGAGATGGCACACAGTCAGTAGGGGAAGAGTTGATACGTTACAAATAACCGGTTATAAATTGGCACTTGGCAATATTAAGTACAAAGGAGTCATTATTACATTACCACAGCATTCACCTATCTTCATTTCCAGGGGATCTTCAATCACATAGAGGTCTTCGTTTAGTGTGGCGTTCTTCGGATCCATATCTATTTTTCTTAGCTTTTGTCTGTTGTTTTCAGTTCATAGTATTTGGAGGCACTGAATCTCATTATATTTATTCGTCCGAAATATTTTATTTATTATAGAGAGTTGTTGGATCTTATAGCCCGCATTCTATTGTCCCAGTACATATTTGTAACTAACCTATAGTTAGCTTTTGGCGTTAACGGGTCTATCTGTAGTAAGTGTCCCGCCGAACACGGTCCACACACTAAGAAGAACCCACTGGAGCGGAAACAGCACAAGCAAAGCATGGGTCTAATCGTTTTTGATCTTTATTATTATTTTCATTAGTTCGAATTCCAGTTCTTATTGCTACTTGAAATCAATTAACCACGCTGGATCACCCGTGGCGATTCTATGAGAAACTTTTACAATGTTTTCTTTTATACATTACGAGCTAACTTTCGCCGAGTGTTTTCACGATCTTGATGGCACAGTACCGCTCAAGGAACTTTGGCACATTAAAACTTGGTCACCGCTACTCATAACTTAAACGAAATACAAGTTACTTTGACACTCGGCGTTACTTTACAAACGAACACGAATTTGCGACGGCGCTGAATCGAACACCTTTTCAGGACTAGGTCTCACACCACGTATACGAAAACTAATAATCCTCTTCTCTCGGTTTTCCAAGACGACCTCTCTAGACTGAAGCTCCAAGTAGACTCCTCTTCACGACTCCTTCTAATTGATTCCCTTCCAATTCCCCATCGCCAAGGGAAATCTTCCCAGCGCATCTTTGAACAGAACTTCCCATCTCATCTGCTAACAGAATTTTCCATAGTATCTGTTAACAGCATAAATTTCCCATTGCATCTGAAAAGGAGAATTTCCCATAGTATCTGATCATCAACAGCATTAGCTGTTGGTTATCGGAATCTTGTTCCTCTGTTTTAAGATCGGATGCGGCCGCTTATTCTCCGATATTTCCCTTAGGATTTGTTTATACCACACATCTGGCCTGAGGAGCAAAGGTTCTCATGCTATTCAGATGGGTGCAAAGGACGGATGTAATGCTTTGTTTGTACTTCCACTCATAAACATCTATCGCGGGTAGTGTTAAGAGTTTATGGCTGCATGACTGCTAATCGGCAGCGCAACGACAGGCCTTGTTTGCACAATGAGCCTTTAGCGTTAGGGTCATGCTTAGATTTAGACACCAGTCTGCTTTTTTTTCTTGTACAGTGCGTTAATAACTGCGTTTCGGTACATGTTTACGTTGTGGGTTGGTGTTATTTGTGGTATTGTTTTGTCCACTGTTCGTTTTATGGTTTCATCCATTTTTTGTATATAATCGTTGAATTCTTCATTGTACCAATTTATATTTGCTGGCGGATTAACAGCGTTCGAGCGCAGTTCTCTTGTTAGAGCTCTGGTGAAGCGCGGCCATCAGATTCCTCCGTATTTGACAGGTTGTGGTACCACATATTCATCGAGTTCCAAAAGGCCACTTGGAAGCTCTGTGGGGGGCGAAGTATGTTGCACCGGCGCACAGCCCTGATTCATTTCACTCCCCATCACTAATCGAAGGTTCCGCCGAAGCAATAGTGTCCACCGAAAACCTACGGCAAGAAAACAAAACATCACAACACAGGAATCAAGTCAAGTGAAACACAGGAGAAT